>JNCO01008912.1:0-10726 GCA_000785685.1 Uromyces viciae-fabae
CCCCCTTTTTTTTTTTTTTTTTTAGCTAAAAAGCTCAGAAAGTGGAGCAGGGGTGTTCAGGAAGCTATGAGACAATTTTGGTAATTTTTCAACAACTATAAGTATTTTTTAAAAATATTTGAAAAAAATAAAAATAAAAAAAAAGGTGGTTCCAGGCAGGGGAAGGGCAGTGCCAAAACGGCCCCCCTTTTATAAATAGTTTTGATATTTTTGATATTTTTGATATTTTTGATATTTTTGATATTTTTAAATTTTGATTTTAATCAAGTTTTTCTTCTTTTTATTTAAAAAAATTTTTATCTAAGAACAAAAAATACAATAAAAATCAGCTGTTGATTTTATTAATTCAAATTTTATAGTTTTTAATGATTTAGTTAAATCAATTACTTACTGCTTGTGAGAAGTTATTCAATTGATTAATTTCAGCTTAATTTATTTTTGAGTTAGTTCAATTCAAATATAAAAGATTAAATATTAGTAATCTTCATAATAAACAATAGAATGTCAAGCAAGAAAAAACTTACAAGTTGAATGACTCAGAGTCATCTAGCTGACCTTCAGATGGTCGTGGATCATCTGTTTGTTGACCAGTTATAGCTGAGAATTGTTGAGTGTTGAAATTTCAGTCTTGTATGGTGACTTTAACAGGTCAAAGTTTTACATCCTCAAGTCAATTTAGTAGTTTTATAATATATTAGTTATATATTATAATAAAGTCAACTTTAAGATAGTTTCTTAAAGATATGAAGTAGTTTCTAGTTGAATCAGTTCAAGTTGAGTTAAATCATATTAGTTATATGTTTTAAGTCTTGTTAGTTTTTGAGATAGTTTCTCATCAATTTAGTGCTTCTAGTTGAAGCAGTGTTTAGTTAAGTTATAGTAGTACTTCTAGTTGAAGTCAAGTTATGTTATGAGGTAGTTCCTCAAAGTTGTTGTTATCTTCTAGTTGAGGATTAATTTGTCTAGTGTTCCATTTTGCATATGTTCGCATAATTATTTTGTAAACCACAAGTGTGGCTGATTTTGTTACACTATAAGTTTAGTGATCAAATCAAAGTAATTAAATCATTGGTTCATCTTAAAACTTTCTCCCTAGTCCCTTCTGGGAATAAGTCCAATCAGTTATGCTTTTACTATAAAAGTAAAAACCCTTCATCCTTCTCTTATATCATCAGCCCAGTCAGCAGAGCATTCAGCTCTTACCACTCAAAAAATCTTCATTGAGCACCCAAGCGGTTTTCTTTATGAAGTTGTGACAGAAAATCTATCACACAAAAAATAGTAATTTAGTAAATAAATGGATTATCTATTCTTATTTTTATATTTGATGAGTATAATACTCACTTAGGTTCTTTCTCTCTGAAGAGTTTGAGCTAGGAATGCAATTCCAGCACTTAGTTTGCTCCTGCAGCCAACATTTGCTCTTGTTGGAATTTCATTGTTTTGCCTCTTCAATCAAAGTCTTTTTCCTAAATAAGTTTTTTAAGTTTTTCAAGTTCCTTCATTAAATCTTAAATTCCTAAAAATTATATAGTGAGTTAAATTAGTCTAAAGTTAGAATAGTAGGTAGTCTTGGAAGAATAGTCTTTAATCTATAGCAGTAGCCCTTTGAGCCAGTCACAATTAAATAGTTAAATCATTTTTTCTCATTGTTCTCAACACTTTTTCTTCTTTTGTTCTGATCTTATCTCATCTCTTTTTAACTTATAAGAATCTCATCTGTTGAATTAATGCCCCCACAGTCTATGTTGTTAGAATTAAAAATTGTTCAATCTTGTTCATTAAAATAGTCTAGATTGTCTTTTTTATCTTCTTCTCTTTTTGATTTTTGATTTTTTATTTCTTTTCAGTTGTTGGAACCACATTAGGCCCCTCAAATAAATATTTGAGGTCTAATTTGTTTTCCTCATTTCTTTTCAGTTGTTGGAACCACATTAGGCCCCTCAAATAAATATTTGAGGTCTAATTTGTTTTCCTCACTATTAAAATCCATTTTATAGTAATTAAAAATACATTGGCTCTTCATTTTCTTTCACTCAGTTTCCCTGAGTCAGTCCAAGTGGTCCTCACTTGTCCCTTCCTTAATTCCATTCTTCTGAATATATCATTATTAAAAATATTCAACTATAAAAAATCTTTATAAAAAATAAAAATAAAAATATTTCCTAAAATTTCAGCCATTATTTCAACAGCTCTCCACTGCTCATCTGCAGCCCTCCATATACAATCTAACCCACAGCACCCTCCTGAGTAACCCCTGTCCGCTTGCCTAATCCAAATAACTGCTCAGCCCCTGAAAAACCTAACACTCTGCAATACCTCCGTTGGTAATGAATTCTCTGCATTCCCCACCACCTAAACAGGCCAAACTTTGCAGATACTTTCCACTTTAACCAAAGCTCTTGATCAGCTTGCACAATGACTCCACCTGCTCAGCTTACCATTCCACTTTTGTCCAACCTTCCCAACACAAATATCAACTCCACAGTGTGAGGTAAAGAATACCCTCTGTGTGGCCAACATGAGGTAAAAACTCCACTCTGTGGGGCCACCCTGAGGTAAAAATTGACCTCTTTGGCCAATAGTGGGTTTCAAAGTTGACTTCTGCACGTTCAGGAAGCAATTCAGGTTGGTAAATTCAGAAAAAAAAATCTCCTGAATTGGACCTTCAGGAAAAAAATTTCTTCTTCAAATGGGGAAGAAGGAAAAATTTTCCTGCACCTGAAACTCGTCCAAAACCCCAAGACAAGTTTTTCCTCCACTTTCATCCAGTTTTTTTTCTACCCCTCCGTTTTCCATCATGCCTCAACCTACTCAGCCTCCAACTCCAACCAAAAACTCAAGAAGTGTGAAGAAAAAACAAACACACAAAGCTAATCAAACAAATCAAATGACACACAATCAGAAAAACACAGAAGCTCATTTGTTTCAAAACTTTCCAGAGAGTTGATGGCAACCAAAAGCCCAGATAGATTGATTGTTTTTTCAAGAATGTTAATGAGTTCCTTGCGTTCCGAGTGGTGAACCATCTATGAGTTAGGATCAGAGTTTGTGAGAAATTTGATTTAAGACTTGAGGAGTGAAAAAAATTACATACCACAGTTTTGTCCTTTTGGAGATGGTACAAAACAAATGTTTTGAGCAAAAGTGGATTGCAGGAAAAACTTGAGGACTCAAAGTAGACCTCTTGCAGGAGAAATTTTTGGCGGGCATGCAGGAAAACTATCCCAACCTGAATTTACCGACCTGAATTGCTTCCTGCACGCGCGGAAGTCAACTTTGAAATCCACTAATGTGGGGTAATTATAACACTCCGTGAAGCCAAAATGAGGAGAATTGATTTTCTCTGGGACCAATGTGAAGTGCAAATCCTGATATTTGGTGGCCTATCTGATGTGGGGCCAACTTCAAGGGTGGCCTAAGCACACCCACAAGTGTATATTTTCACAAGGCCAACATGGATTGTCAGCTGGGAGGGGATCCAGGTTGGCTGAACATGGGTCTTTCTATAATGTTGGACTAACTCTGGTGTGTAGTCCATTTGAACTTTTTTCCAGTGCTTCAAAAGTGGTATATGATTGGACTTGTCCAGCTTCGCCGCCTACCCCTCGGGGACCCCAAATATCGCGGGACTCTATAGGCCCTGGTGGATGTTAGGATTCTGTACCATGCCCAGCTCTGACCGGCCTGTGGAGTTGCTCACACATGATTTGCAAATTGATCAAGCAATTCTCCAGATGACTCTACCTGATCAAGTGGAGCAATAAGATGATTTATGTCTTCATGTTTGAAATACTTGGAGTGGGATTACTTGATGAATTTGGTTCAATTTGCAAGTGGAGCAATAAGATGATTTATGTCTTCATGTTTGAAATACTTGGAGTGGGATTACTTGATGAATTTGGTTCAGTCAGCTTGGGTTCTGAGACACAATTCTTCATCAGTAGCGCCGACACCCATAGAGTTTGACCGCACAGCTGCTTAAATATAAGAGCATCTCAGGTATGAATGTTTGGAACGTTTGAACCTCTTTCTGTTTTGCAATTAAGTTACTAACTAAGGTTTGTTTCCATCCGAATAGATTTCTTTTGGTATACTTGAAGTGGAACATTTCGTGGTTTTCCTTCCCGGAGGTTTAAAGTCAGTCACAACGTCACATCATCCTTATGGCAAACAATCTTGATCAGGCGCTCAATCGACGACATGACCTTTCTTCAGAATTTTCTCATCAATGCTCAATTACTCAAACATCAGCGGCTACTGGAATTGGCTCATCTAGTAAATTTCACAAAACTCGTCAGGTCTCCGGTCTACCCGATGAGCTCATTCTGGACATTCTTTTGGCCATAACTCGTAGCTTCCCAGCTCCTCTTACCACCAGTACATTGGCTCGTTGTTCTTTAGTTTCGCATCAATGGCACAGGCTTACAATTCCCATTTTATACAAAAGTCCGGTAATTCAAGTTGGATCAAAACGCCTTGCAGTTCGTTTTCTTAATCGTTTGGCGGATGAAATACTCGAGTATGAATTAAATGTCATGAGCTCAATCAAAAGAGAAGCCAAACCAAACTCACTGATTGATCAAATGAAAAAATTAATGTTTTTTGGCGAAAATCGTTGGACCCATCGTGATACATTTCCAATTGGATCAGTTGTAGCAGATCGATCTACTTTACACGAAATTCTAAATCGCTTGTGGTGCACAAAGATCGAATCCTTGGTATTTGTCGAGTTACCCCTTACGACTCTATTCCATCAACCGCTGGTCAATCGTTATCCAGCTACACTCTCGACTCTCATTCTACTTACTCCACTCTCACATTTTGAGCTACTATTAATTCTTCGTAATCTACCTACTTTGGCTCACCTTTGTATTGGCTCACATGATGATACTTCCAGCATTCCGGCAGAACATCATACACTATTCAGTCGAGATCAATTACCATCTTCGAATCTTCAATCATTTGGTATTGTCGCGCGAAGGCTCGAAACTCGACTCAGAACAGGCAAGCCTTGGTATGAAAGTATCCTCAATCTCATCATCCTACCCTCGGTCCGATCGATCACCACTCTCCACATCGAGCTTGCGGACGAAGATGATGAGCGTCACCTACTATCTATCTTTGATACACCACGCCCAATTCAAACTGGGAATTTAACAGAAGTTGAAAGGCTCTTTAAACTTGAGAATGTTTTCCTGCGCGGGTTCTCTTCCGTGTTGATGGCTGAAAGCTTATCGCGAATTGAAGGGGTTCGGAAGTTATGTTTAAGTTCGCTCTTTGCAACAGCTTTACGGTGTCCAAATGTATCAACTTCAAGTCACACTGAAAACGTACCAATGCTGTGCGGCCCTCAAGCTGCTGCCGTTAATGGTCCAGAAACTCAAGTCGCAGATAATAACTATGGTTTTTCATATCCATTTGGTAGGGCTTCTCGAAATTTATCGGCTACAAACTTTGTTTGGCCATCAATTCCTAGCAGTGTTGAAGAGCTTTCCATTGAGATCACACGTTTACCTGATCATGGACCATGGAACAAGCGATTATCGGATCAGTTGACTCATACACTTACCCATCTCATTCGATCTGGTCAATGTCCTCATCTAAGAACGCTTGGATCTTTACTTGCGGAAACAAGTTTTCAATTTGGTATTTATGGTCCTTATCGAAATGAATCTCCAATTTTTGATTTTTTGCAAGCTGCAGCAAGTCATGGAATCTCTCTCGTTCCTTCTTTTTGGAGTGGTGAGTTTTCAGATTGAGATATAAAAATTAAAATTACTTGCTGCCATTTCTATTGAGTCACTCAGCAGCTGGATTTGAGAAATGATTCTGATTGTTAATGTTTTTGATTCACCGCATGAATAATAATGGCAACAAGATTCATTTGTCATCAATTCATCAGCTACCAACTGGTACCAATGAATTCTCCTCAGCGTTATATGTTTGTCATTAAAAGGGGAGACCACTAATTCTGACAATCCATTCATTTTGTATAATATAACTTGGCCCATATTTATATATATATATATCATATATGTGTTTTCAGTAGATGAGAACTTAATTATTTGCAAACATTATGATTCACTCGAAAAAATTTGATCTCAATTTTTTTCAATAGAGGAATTTTCCTTCATGCCCAAATTTAGTTTTCCTCAAATCTGTCATATTTACATACTACTTCGTTCTTTTTTATGGGTTTTTTTTTTTGGATTATTACCATCCAAGTGTCAAATTAAATTTTCTGATGCCTTTTTTTTCTAATTTGTGTTATCTTATCTCTTTACTCCATCAAGTCAACAAGAGTTTATCAAGTTGTGCAAGTTAAAATAACAAAGCTCTTTCTTGTGTATCATTTCTTCTCTACTTGATCATAAAACACCATTCAAGTTTTTTTATTTTGCAATCTTCAAGAATATAAATAAGCAAAATCATTTTCAAAATCTACCACACTTTCTATTGTGTTGTATATCTTTCCTCAAGGGGTGCATAAAATCAAATGTATATATAGTCCCTTTCCAATATCAATGCAGGGAAATTTTAAGTTGTTTCTTGTCAACACTCCTGATTTGACTCATAAAAACATACAAGTTAAGATAAAGAACCTTTCTCTTCGTTTTTACAGCTAAATTTTTAAATCACGAGATTATCGTGCATCCGATATTTTATTATCCTAATTTCGAAACCGACGTGGTAGAAAGAGATGACAACCTCCCGAATGAGGCTGATGCTGAAAGAACTTTGACACATCAGAATATGTTTGCCATCTCTTGATCTTATGCTGGGACGGACGGTGAGTTATTATCACAACTAACTGGCCATTTCAGATGGCTTTCTTCTGTCCTGACTTTTCGACTGGATTATCCATTCTAGAGATGGCTGCCTTGAGCATAGAGAGAATTAATAGACGCGTCTCAACGAGGATAAAAACCCCTCCAACTTGTCTAGTTACTCTTACTCCACCATCAATCTTTTCGACCACTTCAGAGCCAATAAATCACATCTCCCTTTCTTCAAACGACCACCACTCTCAGTCCCATTAGGTAATTATGGACAACCCAACCTCAACTATCAGCTATGAGGATGCAGCTGATCAATTCATCGCAACCTCGGTTGGGGTAAGTGATCTGAAATACTAAATGTTTTTTTTTTCTGATATGATGCTCATTATCTTCTTCTGAATTGTCCTATGTAACACTGCCACAGCTTACGCCGAGTCCCACTCCTATATCGATTACTGATACGGACAACACAATAATGGAAACCGAAAATCTCATTCCCACCATCAAAGGTGGCTCCCCTTGGAAAGCTCAGGAAATGGGTGGCTCTTCCGCCCTCACGAATACTTTTTCATCCTCTGCCGCCTCACCCATGATTACCCATGGAACCTCACCGACGCAAAATTTTAATAATGACCACGTGCCCAACCAAAATAACCATTTGCGAAATGGCTTGACCGCTCTAGCGGCAATACTCATCGTTCTGGTATTAGCCGCTTTGGCTGGATTCTTGACCAGCCGAAGTTTTCGAAGGTGGCGAGAACATCGTAGAGCACGCCACCTAGAATCTAGATGGGAGATATCCCGCCCAGATTATAAAGAAGATAATTTGGTTCCTCCTACAAGACAAGTTCTGAATTCTGATGTAATTCTATTTGAAACATACGGTCAGATTGACCCATTTGCCCCATCAATCCCAAGGAAAAACCGCTTTTGGCCATCATTTCGTTTTGGACAAGCAGCCACCGCAAGTAAAGTAGAGGTTGATGAAGAGCGAGGATGCTTATGGGGCACAAATGTTGATGAAAAAGAGCACGCACAAATATCAGTCCCCGCTGTGGGTAATGCAAAATATGCGACTCAATATGCCCAAGGACAAGAAGGAGACGATATTAAGGAAATCTTGTTGTATGAAGACGTGATGAATGCGGAGGAATTCTTAGATCACCCAGCCTGTCCAAGACAAGATCCTTCACACAGGCAACCAACTAATAAAGTTTCATATCTACTTACCCGCTTGAAAGATAGCATCAGTGCTCGCTCTCGATTCAGCAGTCTGGGTTCATTTAACAACACCAATAAACTGGATACTAACCGTGGAAGATGGAATGAAGTTGGACAAATTCTAGCAGAGGATGATCAAAATGAAATCACACCTCCTGAAGAGGAGGAGAAATTCATCGGATTGCATGATCAACATCAATCAATTATGCCCAAACAACGAGAACAGTCATTACTTCTAGTCAACATTGCTTTACCAGAACTTCCTCCTCTGACATGGGATATGAGCTCAACCCTCAAGATAACGAAAACGAAAAGATGTCGTGACCCAAGTAGGGAGATTGAATTCGGTGGCCCTGATAATGGAGAGTCAAGTACCCCCAAGTCTCGTCGAAAACGAACGGAAAACACTTTAGGCGATGGGAAGTACACTAACTTACCCACACCGAGTTCAAGAACTCGTCGCCAAAGAAAGGAAGCGCTAACTGGATCCAATCAACCTAATAATGTTTATCCTGGCGGATTTGTCGGACGATCACCAACAAAAAAATTACGAAGGAAAGCTTGTCCTGAGTTTTAAATTAGCCTTTTTTCCAAATAATATTCTTCAATGCTTCAATGATAGCAGCACCTAATACTCGAATGCTTCAATGATAACAATACCTAATACCACATCAACATGATGGAAAACATTATCATGCCTTAATTTGCCTCTTTAATTTCAATTTTGATTCTCATTTTATTTTTCTGTTTCACGTTGGTTTTTGTTTTGAGTTATTATTATTAAGAGTTTTGACTTTTACAGTAAAACAAATCTTTAATATTTCAAATGACATGTGGTTTTACCTTTTAATTTAGACCGCACGTTTCATTACTTTTAATTCAAAATATGTTCTAATTAACGCAATTTGTTACAACTTTAATACTTTTTTTCTAAGAAAAATATATGAACCTAATTATTTGTTTGATTTTTTGTATCCTTGAGCTTGTGGGATTTCAATTAGATTTAACGAATGATCTTTTTCATGGGTCCCTGTATCCTTCGCTTTGTGTCCTCCATTTTCCTCACGGGGAGGGTTCATTTTATTCGGTGAATGAATCCCAGGGCCAAATCTACTATTCATGGACCATGTTAAAATATTAAAATTGATCGCCTGTCTCATTGTGGCGCGAAGTTATAAGATTTGCATCCATCCTGCAATGTGTAAAGAATTAGCGAGATTTTCTACAGGTACAGCCAGTTACAGGATTATCAGGGAACAGTTTCAAGGTTTCAGGTGTCCCAATACTTGTGTAATTCGCCTAAAACAGGGTCAAAATTTCAATAAGAGGCAGGTATTTTATTTTGATAACTAGAATGTAGATTTCAAGATGTATTGTTTTGAGTATAACAGGTAAAGAAAACAAAAGAAATCTCTTCGAGAGAAATTACAAAGATATACTTGCGAAGTATTTATACAAATTTTATTTTATTTTATTTTTATTTTATTTATTTATTATAAAAAGATCAACACCATTCTTAGATAGTTACAAGATTGGAACTGGATACAATGAGATATGATTTTTTTTGATGTTAGTTTTTGTGAGAAGGAAGAAAATGTTTCTTAGTTATTGCGAGAAAGAGAAGAAGAACTGAAAACAAAAATAAAATTTTGCCCATTGTTGACACAATGGTTAAGTGTTTGAGTATGTCTTGATTCAGGGGAACATACAAGAATATTCAAAGCCACGAAATGGCCAAATAGAATGAAAAATTGACCAGGAAATAAAATTGGAAGGCAATCACTTCTAGCATATTTGTCTGGGGTGACCAATGTGCCTTAGATGTGTAACGCTCCTCACTGGTGAGATCGCTTTGATGACCGGAAAGAAATAAATACATGAATGTTAATTCCTCATCACTATAGACAACAGTGGGCCGCTACGCTACACTACGCTACAAGGCCAATAACCATTAGCGTAGCACTTATTTTTTTCTTCCAACTTTGGTGTAGCGTTAGTTATCAGCTACACTAACAGTTAGCGTAGCGGAAAATTTTATTTCAAATTTTTCTGTAGCGTTAGTAGAAATTTTTTTCCGCTACACTAACAGTGAGCGTAGCTTTTCTTCCACTAACAGGATTTTGAAGAATGTGTAGCGTAGCTTTTTCACAGCTAACAGTCAGCATAGCGTAGCTCCAAATAAGCTTTGCTACGCTACGCTACACAACTGACCGACAGCTAGCACACAACTAACAGACTGATTTTACTCTCAAAGTGGAAGTTGAACCTCTGTCTCAAAATGTTTCTACGGCTGTTTTTTTTGTGCTATTTCATTAAAAAACACACAGCACACCTTCCAGATGGGTATTCTTTAAAGTAAAACAAGTTTTTTATTTTTATTTATTTTTAAATTCAGCAGTGAAAAAAATGACTCTCTATTGTTGCATGTATTTACACATTTAATCAGTTTGCTTGAGCAAGCTACATAGCTATCTCCTATCCATCCTGTTTTAAAATTATGTGGGAATGAGTGATCACCCCAACCAAAATTAAAAACAAGATTGGTTGATTTCACTAATAATAATTCAAAATCCAATACAAGAACAAAAAACACACTTGTCTTAACAATTTACAAGTAATTAATAAATCAAATCATTTCTTGAATTTTCTTCTTTATTTTTCATTTTTTATTTTTTATTTTTTATTTTTTATTTTTTATTTTTTATTTTTTATTTTTTATTTTT
>JNCO01008913.1:0-11093 GCA_000785685.1 Uromyces viciae-fabae
TTAGGAACAAATCCAGATCTGAAGGCTTCATTCTAAATCATCACTACTTGGATAATTGTATGAACTTGTTCTTGCTCTCAACTTTGTTTCTTTCTTTTTTCTTCACTTGTTTTCATTCTGAAAAATTTTTCTAATTTCTTATTCTTTTCATTTATACACTTTTTTCTTTTATTTAAAATCATCAAGAAAATCCTACTCCGCTTCTTAATCAAAAAAATATCTCCTTTGTCATAACCAAAACTTCTCAAACTTCAAACCTGTCTTGTTGTGGTATGAATCTTGTCTCATTTGTTTTTTTGATTTCTTGTTATTCTTCTTTCATACTTTTATTGTTTTTCTTATGTTTTCTCTTTTTATAGTTTTTGGCTTTTAGTTGCAGTAATAAAAGTTTATCATTTCAGCAACAACACAACAAAAAATTTCTTTTAAATGATCCTCTACAGCTCTTGAATAAAATCTACCCCACCCAACACTCCCAAGTACACATTTCCCCTTGTCCTAATCCAAATCAACACTCAGCCCCCAAAAACCCCAATGCTCCATAATACCAGCGGTGGGCAGATACGTTCCCCAAATGGAGAACTTATTCTGTAACGTAACTTTTACAGTTACGTTACCTGTTTACTAATATTTTCTTTTCTCATTTTCTCTTTGGATTTTTTCTTTTTTTGATGTTTTTTTTTTCATCTTTTTTGGAGCACTGAATCAGATGAATCTGAAGAGCCAGAAGAGCAAGAGGATGAAACTGATGAAGAGGACAGGATTTTATTGGATGTGGGAAAAGTGTATACTGAAATAGATGTGGAACTTGTAAGCAAAATTATTATTTCTCTTTCAATTAACTTTTTCCTTCTGTTTCATTATTTTCTATAATATATTTCTTGAGTATTTTCTTTTCCTTTTGATCTTAGTATGCAGGCAAGGCCAAGATGAGACCTGTGGAGGCGAACCCTCACATTACAGTGGTCCATGATGTTTAAGGTGATGGTAATTGTGGATGTAGATCAGCAGCAATACACTAGGGGAGCTTTCTTGGCACTCTCTAGAAAGTGCCTTGCTTCAATTTCATGTCTTGCATTGTATGAAGTAAGCTACATCTTTTCGGTAAACTAGTACTACCTTGTTGCTGAATTTTGCTATAAAGGCAGTGTGATTTGGGTCTAAATGCTCCTCATATCATCCTCAACTGATCAGGTGAGTACTGTGTCACCCAACTGTACGCGCGTACGTTTGGGTGGACTGTCTGTCTGAACTGAACTGCCGCACTGCAGCCAGAACAGCCAGGGGGCTTATATTCACCACAATTGGGTCAAATATATAGGTAACTCCTGCTCAACTGCAGCTTAATTATGGTGTGTTTATACACCGGTTGCAGATGTCATTGGCGTGAAGTTCAAGCTTAGTTATGCAAGAATTACACATTTAGGAAGGAATCAATGGTGCTCAAGTTGTGGATAAGGGGTAAAGGTAGGCACTCTCTGGAGAGTGCCAGAAAAGCTCCCCTAGTGATAGGTTTGGGAAGCTCAACTGAAGATTATGTTCATATTAGAGAGGAAATGCTGGCAGAGTTCCTTTCAAACTCTGTTTTCCACTCTCAAAAAAAAATAATTCAACAAATTTGGTGGGATGAAACAAGAGAAAAGGTAATTGATAGACTCAAACTTTAAAATGGAGATGCTTCAAGGGATAATTGGATGATATTTCCTGCTCATGGAGTTTTACTGGCTGACACTTATTTAATACCAGTTGTTTTATTATCTTCTCAAATGATTTGCACATTCCTTCCGCTTTATCATCTGAAGAATTTAATGGCTAACACCAAAAACCAGCTTGATTTCATAGGGCAAAAGAAAAAAAATTTTAAGTTGGTTTGATAAAAAGAAAATAGGAAAAAGAAAAGAAACAAGAAACAAGAATACCAACAGGAAACAATAGTTTTATGACTATTAAAGTTGTTGGAATTTGGTCCTTTTGACTATTTTATTATGCTATGATTTTTCTATTAATTTTAAGTTTAATATTTCAATTAAATACATTTAAATAAAAATAGTAAAAAATTAGGATAAAAATAAAATGTTTAACATAGATAAGAATTGCAGTAGTACGTGTCTTGTAGTCATCGAACCCTGATCATCAGTAGTCAGTATTATTCTTGAGAAATATTTTTTATATTTTTATTCTGTTTTTATTGTTTGGGAACTAAGTAGTTAGAACTAATGATCCTAATTACATTGTGAAGATAAATTAATAAAGTAGTAAGATTAAAGCTGTAGTTGTTTAAATTATCTCTTGCTTTATTTTATTTCTCTTAGTTTGTCATTTTTTTATTATGTCTAGGGTTCAGAACCACATTAAACCCCTGGCATGTTGTTCAGGGGGCTAATCTTGTTTTTATTTCTTTATAATCTCTCCAGTTGGATTAGAAATAAAATTATTGGTTCTTTCACTCTTTTTTTCCGTGAACCTTTCCTAGAAGCATTGAGCTCCCTGAGATCCTCTAGTCCCATTCTAAATCTAACGAAAATTAATCATTAAATCATAAAAAAATTCTTAAATAACTTTTAAATCATGAATAAAAAAATTCATATAAATTTTAGATCATAATTTCAACAAAAGTTAAGTTGAGGATTTGAGGACTACTAAGTTTTGATAACTGATAGAAGAACAGGTCAGGTTTGTTCAGACAAGGAAGAATTGAATTTGAGAGTCTTACAGGCTACAGCAAGAGGATTCTCCTTTTAATATTTTTGAAAAGTAAGAAATGAAAAAGGAACAAAAGAAAGAAGAAAAATAGAACTGGAGAAAAGATTTAAATCAGTTGATGTTGATGATCTTGACTGATGATTGAATCACAACTTTACCAGTGAAGGGCCTTGGCTTCAAGTTGTTCTTGATTAGGTGATGGTGAATTAAAAGATATTTTTGTAATTGAATTAAGAAAAATGAAATTGTTTAGGTGAGACGTTAAGAGTTTCAATTTTGGAAGTATCTACACTGGGATTAGACAGGGTTTTCCAACATCATCCGCCCCCCAAAGATACCCCATCATTCCTCCAATCTGTTTTATTCTTCCTAGTGATGATTTTGGAGACTTAAAAATAATAATATTTCAGTTGTAATGAAAGAACAATGAATGAAAATGAATGACAATACGTAGAAAACTGAAATATAATAAAAATAAAAATAAAAGAGTTATACCTTAAAAAGAACAGGAACTTGTCAATAAGAGAGCAATATAAGAAATAGATAGAATCCACCAAAATGAAAACTAACAGACAAGAACTAAAGTGAAAGATATCAGACAATATTATGAGAAATAAATAAAGATAAGAAAAGAAAGAAAAGTAGATTAAGAACCTTAAATCTTGATGTCTGAATTGATGAGTGATCTCAACTTGAAGTGACTTAAAGATTTGTTAATACTTGAAGTATTTGAAGTATAGAGTCTTGAGTTGAGATGGGGAAATAAAACTTGAATTTGAGAAAGTTAAAATACAAACTGATACTCCAAAATTGAAGTATCCATACTGGCAAGATTTCAACACACCCCCATGCATTTAGCCGGAGGATAAAGGCATACCAGCTTGAAGAACCCTAAGAGCTTTGAATATTGAGGATATTCCCATAGACTTAGTCAGGAAGTCAGCAAGCATAGAATCTGTTTTGATGTATTTAATGTCAATATCACCAGAAATTACTTCAGCCCTAATAAAATGATATCTTAAGTTAATATGTTTGGTTTTAAAAGAAGAGTGATTAGATTCATTTTTAGCTAGTAAGATCGCACTTTGATTATCTTCATAGATCGTTGCAGGTGAAGGAATTTTGAACTTGAGAGCTGATTCAGTTATCATTCTAAGCCAAATTAATTCTTTAGTGACTTCAGTCAGTGCTATATACTCAGCTTTTGTAGACGAAAGAGATTCAGTTGATTGTTTCTTGGATCTCCATGAAATCAAATTATTTTTCCAAAGAACAAGATATCCGGTGGTAGATCTACTAGTAGTGGGACAACTTTCCCAACTCGCATCAACATAGGATTTAAAATCATATTTATTTTGAGGAGATTTTCTGAGAGTTATTCCGAAATCTTTAGTACCTTTTAAATATTGAAGAACATGAACCGCAGCATTCCAATGTAGAATACCAGGTTCTTTTAGAAACTGAGATAAGCATCCAACTGATAATGTGATATCAGGCCTAGTTGTTAGGCTGATGTAATTAAGTGCCCCAACTAGTCCTCGATAATGATATTTCAGCTGAATTAATTCCTGTTTTTCTTCTTTTGAAGCAGGTACAAGATGTGATCCAGGTTTCATAGGAGTAGAAAGTGGAATTTGATCTTGAAATCCGTATTTTTCTATAGTTTCGTTAATGTAATGAGTTTGAACTAATCTAATCTCAGTGTCTGATTGAATTACCTTCATTCCAAGTAAGTGTTTTGCTTCTCTAAGATCTTTAAGTTTAAATTTCTTGCTAATCATATTTTTAAAAACTTGAGGCTCAGCACTGAATATCGCAATATCATCTACATGTACATATAGCCAAGTATTTGCAGACCAAAAAACACATGGTTCCGCGTAACTTTGATTGAATCCAACAGAGAGTAGCCAAGAGGTCAGGGTAAGATGCCAAGCCTTTGGGGCTTGTTTAAGTCCGTACAATGCTTTCTTCAGAAGCAAGACTTTGTTTTTAGGAACATTGATTCCCGGAGGAGGATTCAAAACAATTCTCTCATGAATAGGAGCGTTGAGGAATGCGCATTTCACATCAATTTGGTGAAACTTAAGATTTTGTTGTAAAGCGAATGTAATAAGTAGTCGGAGTGAAACTAATTTTCCTGTAGGTGCAAAGGTAAGGTTATAGTCCCTACCAAAGACTTCTCTAAACCCTTGTACGCACGATCTTGCCTTATATTCTTCAGATTGATTCGCGGATTATGGTTTGATATTGAAAACCCACGTGCAATTCAGTGGTTTGTCTTCTTTGGATCTATCGATTATATCCCACACGTCATAGCTATTAATATTCTCAATTTCATTCGACATTGCCTCCATCCATTTATTTTTGTCATAGCGACTATTGATATCTTGAAAGCTAAGTATTTGAGAGTCAATGTCAGACGAGTTCATCTCAGGTTGTGATACCCCCCTTTGACTATAGGGTACTAGGTTTCTTGATGAAATATTGCCAATAATTTCCTTCGAAGGACACTTGGTTTCTTGAATTTCAATGTCTTCTTCAGTTTCCTCATGATCCGGAAACGGAAGGAAAGCATCTTCATCTTCATGGTCATCATCCTTTTCAAAATGATCAAATGGATTAAAATAAAAGCTGGATTGATCAATAGATTCATTTGATAATAAAGGAAAAGTTGATTCGTTAAAAGTGACATTTTGACTAACGCATATCGTTTTTGATTCAATTTTCATAATTCGATAACAGGAGAAGTCGTTTGAGTATCCCAATAGAATACCTTTTTCTGTAGTTGGAGAAATTTTTGATTTTCTGAAAGTCTCGGGAATTAGGACATAGCATAAGCGACCGAAAGATCACAACTTTTCCAAGTTAACCATTCTATTAAAGAAAACGGAATACGGTATTTGAAAGTTTCGAATTTCGTAAGGTAAGAGATTACATAAGTTGGTTGCGGTTGCGATTGCTTCTGCCCAATAACGAGGTGATAAGTTGGCTTGAGCAAACAGGCATTTGGCCTTATCTAAGATGGATTGATTGGAGTGTTCCGCCATACCGTTGTTTTGTGGAGTATAGGCAGGAGAGAATCATTGAGTTATGCCTTTTGTACGGCAAAACTCTTTGAAAAATATGTTCTTAAATTCACCACCGTTATCCGATATAATTGTTTTGACACTTTTACCGGTTTGATTTTCAGCCCAAACAATGAATTCTTCAAGATTCTTGAAGGTTTCAGATTTGTGTTTTAAAAAATTTTACAGCCTTAAAACCAGAGAACTGGTCAATAACTGTAAGGAAATATTGACAACCGCTGATAGATCGAGTTTGAAAAGGACCCACCAGGTCAAGATGGATTGTTTCAAGAACCTTGCTAGTCGGCTTGAATTTTCCATTAAAGGGAATTTTCGTTGCTTTGCACATTTTGCACGTATTGCATTCAGTTGGTTGACTATCTGGAAAAAGCTTCTTCAAATGAGTGTCGTTTGGATGACCGAGTCTTGCATGCCAATCAATACATTTAGTAGATGCATGATTCGATTCAACAGCAGAAATGGAGACAAACGGATCTTGAAGTTCGTAAAGATTATTTTTAATTTTTCCGGTAAGTTCAAAGCGCTTATCAAAATTCATTTTAAAATTTCCTTTTTGCTTAGTTATGAGGCAAGAATTGTGGAAAATAAGATTGAATGAGATTAACGGTCTGTTGAGATCGGGCGCAAGTAGTACATCTTCTAGTTTAACAACAGAGCCAGATTGATTTTTTATAAAGGCTGCACCCATTTCAATCGCTTTCACTTTTTGTTTGTTGTTTCAAGTAACAATTTCAACGTTCACATCTTTGGTTTTCATGAAACATTCACTGTTATTCACCATGTGGTGAGAAGCACCCAAGTCAACAATTGTCGGTTTTGTTTCTTCTGCTCCAATGCTAACGTACGCAGAGACTTCGATGTAGTCGTCTGGTTCAGTTGTGTCAGCAACATTAGCTTCAGCATTCTTTTTGGGTTTCAATGCCTCTCGTTCTTCTTCTGACAACCTGAAACAACACCTCACTGCATGCGAGGATTTTGGATTGTGCTTTCCACATGAGCAGGGGTGCTGAGGAGGAGGTTTGCTAGATTCGGCCTTCAACGCGGTGACCGAGTCCTCTTGTTTAACTTTAGGTTCAGATTTAGATGTGTTCGAATTGGACGGATTGTTCCGAATATAAACTAACTCTTGAAGCTTTTTAAGAGTTTTATTAGGATGAGTTATAATTGATTCGTTCATGATGATGTTGTCAACGACATTCCAAAGATCTTTCGATAATTTTGCAAGAATGGAGATGGAAATGATGTCGTCAGGGATACCTAATTGAACGACGGCTATTTCCTTGATCATCCTTTGACAACATATAATATATTCTTTAAGGTCGCCTGGGTATTCAAATCGCATTAATTTTAGCCACACCCTGGCTTTATTGTTGATGGATTCTGAGGCAAAACGATTGGTAATGGCATCCCATATCTCGTCAGGCTTGTTCTTGTTTTCAATAGTGATTACCAAGTCAAAAGCAAGATCACCGAGATGGCTTATTAGAATATTGGAAGCTTCATTTTTCTTCTTTTCGGAAGTAGTTGTAGCTTTGCCAGAACAGGTTTTCCAAAGATCTTTACTTCGGAGAAAGGCTCTCATTTGACCTGACCATTGTGGATAGTTTGAATCATCCAACTTGGGAATTCCCGATTTCATTGGCTTGTCTTTGTTGTCCGACATATTTAGGTCTCGTTCGCTGTTCTTTTTAATAGAGCGTTGTGGAATTTATATTCGTGTTAGGGAGCGGTGGCGAAGGTGGAGAGGCATGCGGAGCAGGGAAAAGCATCGTGCGAGCTGATCAAAAGCTTTGGCAAAGGCGGAAAGTATCTGCAAAGTTAATCGCCTCAGGATATACCAAATGCGGAGGGAAGGTGGAATCTACTGTTTACGGGGGCTGAGCGGTGAAGCGGATTAGGCAATCAGACGTGGGTTACTCAGGAAGGTGCTGCGGGGTAGATCGGTGTTAAGGGCTGCGGATCAGCAGGGGAAGGAACAGATTGTTTAGCGGATGACAATCCGGTCCGGTGGGCTGCGAGAAGTAGGGTGACGACGGTCGGCAGTAAGGGTTCCGGAAGTAAGGCGGATGCGGGATTGGTGATTGGGGCAAACGGCTGCGAAGACGGAAACCGGGGGTACACGGGGTGGAAAGGGTGGAATCGGGGAAACCGGGTGCGGGATGGGAAGGGAGGGAAAGAAAAGTTGTAAATAGATTATCATATGGAGATCAATATATCTTTATAACAATATAGAATATAAAAACAATAATACACATTAGAGGGAATCAAAATTTCTGGAAGACTTCAATCTCATATTCTTTGGCGGAAAAATCACTGACCAGGACTCTTAGGGAGAGAAACTGCGGAAGCGCAAGGGAATAAGAAAGGGCCAACTTGCTTGGGGTTCTTAGTCTAGAGCGTAAGTTTCTCTTAGATCTTGGTTCATCAGTCCATCAAAGCGGAATCATTGAGTTCTGGAACCTGCGGGGAGTCAAATTTGTGTGCGGGCACGGTTTATCTTTCCACAGCGTCCATACTGATAATGTGATGATTTTGGAGACTTAAAAAGAATAATATTTCAGTTATAATGAAAGAACAATGAATGAAAATGAATGACAATAAGTAGAAAACTGAAATATAATAAAAATAAAAATAAAAGAGTTATACCTTAAAAAGAACAGGAACTTGTCAATAAGAGAGCAATATAAGAAATAGATAGAATCCACCAAAATGCAAACTAACAGACAAGAACTAAAGTGAAAGATATCAGACAATATTATGAGAAATAAATAAAGATAAGAAAAGAAAGAAAAGTAGATTAAGAACCTTAAATCTTGATGTCTGAATTGATGAGTGATCTCAACTTGAAGTGACTTAAATATTTTATAATATTTGAAGTATTTGAAGATTAGATTCTTGAGTTGAGATGGGGAAATAAAACTTGAATTTGAGAAAGTTAAAATACAAACTGATACTCCAAAATTGAAGTATCCATACTGGAAAGATTCCAACACATAGTGCTCACATAATCAGTTTCTCTTTCAAGGAAAAAGATAGATGGCCTGCCCCTATGGTGCACTCTTTGTGGAAATATCATTCCACAAAAGAAGCCAAGCTATGAAAGGATTAATTGATTCTAATTTGATCTTGTGTCTGAAAAATTTACACACTCATATGAAATCTGAAAGAATACATAAAGGGGACTGGTTTTGGCACCACCCAAAAACTTCCCAGCAACTCCTTTTGACTGCCAGAGGACGTCCAGCTTTTTTTGTTTTTTCAAAAAAAAATTAAAAATACTTCCAAAGGTGCTAAAACTACCAAACTTTTTTTGCATCCTTCTGAGTCCCCCTGCTACATTTCTAAGATTTTTTGAGGTCAAACAAAAACATTGAAGTAATCCTTATTTAGGGAGTACACAGAATCAAAAAAAATATAAAAAAAATAGTTAATGTGGGAAATATGGTCTAAAACTTTTATCACATGTATTCCCATGCTATTGGAATGCAGGAAAATATTTTCATTCACCGGGAAGCAAAAAAAAATCCTTTACGTTTCATTTTTTGCAAAAACTTGTGCATGTACCAAAATTTTGCAAAAGTAAATTTAAAAGTGACTTTTTTTTGTTTCCCCGTGGATAAAACTTTTATCCCACATTTCGATGGGGTGAAAATGTATGTGATAAAATTTTCAGCCCAAATTTCCCCCATGAACTATTTTTTTTTTTTTGATCTGGTGTACTCCCTAAATGAGGAGTTCTTCAATGATTTCTTTTGAGCTAAAAAGCTCAGAAAATGTAGCAGGGGGGCTCAGAAAGATGCAAAAAAAGTTTAGTAATTGTAGCACCTTTAGAAGTATTTTTAAAAAATATTTGAAAAAACAAAAAAAAAGCTGGACTTCCTGTGGCAGTCAAAAGGAGGTGTAGGGAAGTTTTTGGGTGGTGCCAAAACCAGTCCCATAAATAAAATTATCAATATTGATTAGCTTTTTTTGTTATTTTTTTTATTTTTTTTTTCTGTTGCATTCAATTTGTTTTCTTGATAATAAATAATTTTTTCCTGCAAAAAAAAATTATAACCATTGAAAGAAATCCTGTTTATGGCTCTAAAAAGTATTTTTTCATAATTTTTGACCTACCAAAATTGGTATAAAAATTGGTTCCAAATTTATGTTCAAAACCATGTGCAAAAAAGGAAAAAAAGAAATTGTAATATTTTTTATCACACACATTTTAAGAAGCTTTTGTAACCCCCAAAAATTTTTTTCACATGTGTGAAAACATTTTTTTTGATGGGTTGATGGGCATCTCAAAAAACTGTGTGCCCCCCAAAAAAAGATAAAAAAAAAAGATATTATTCAAATTTTGACCTCACCATAAATTCAAGCGGCTCTTAAGAGCCCCTTTTGTAATTTTTAAATTAGCAAAAAAAAATTATTTCTGTTTTTAAAATGGGTTTAAAAAAACTGTCTGTCAGCACAGAAAACTGTGCATGGGCCAAAAAAAAAAAAATTGGAGTTTTTGAATTTTTTTTTCAGATTATATTTCTTGGGCCTTTCAAAGGCCCAATTTTGTAATCAAAATTTATAATATATTCCTTTTTATATTTTTAACAGGGTTTCTGAAAATCTGTGCATCCCTGCGGAAAACAGTGTGTGTTGGCCAAAAAAAAAAGAAACTCATTTTTTTGATTTTTTCCTTCATATTATATTTCTTGGGCTTTTGAAACCCCCAAAAATATACTTAAAAGTACAAAATTGTTTTGTTTTATATTTTTAGAATGGTTTTGAAAAACCTGTGTGTGGGCACGGAAAACTGTGTGCCTCCGCGCAGCACATGGATGTTGCTGGGCCGGCCAAACCGTGTGCGGAAAACAAAACCCTATTTTTATTCACTTATAATTGTTTTAATAGAAATAAAATAAAATAAACCTTTACCTTTTTTTTTGTGCTAAGATTAATGAAAATTTAAGCATTCTTTATAGGTAATTTATTGATACCTAATTAAAAGCAGTAAAATAATTTAAAATAAATATTTAATTTGTATGAATTAATACAGTAAGGGTGCGTACCATAGCAGAACCTGTTTTCCAAAACAGTTTTTGCCTGAAATTTTTTTTGCAATTTTTCTATTTCTGTTTTTTTGATCTCCAAAACTCATTTTGCGTAAAAATATGTACCACAAACATATCCGGCTCATCTGTTTTCCTTAACCTACACTTCTTCCTTCCCTCCCAATCTAGTCCAGTGTTCTTCTCTTCTTTTCAACATTCAAACATCAAACAATAGTGAAATCGTTCCTTGCTTTTCTAAAATCTACTTGGTTTG
>JNCO01008916.1:0-11091 GCA_000785685.1 Uromyces viciae-fabae
ATCAACGATAGCCCAAAATAAACTCCGCCATTGACCTGAAACTGTCCCAAGGTAGACTCTTTGTGAGAACATCAGTGTACTGCTCAGCGGTTGTGAACCAGTCAAGAGTAATCTGCTTATTGAAAAGCGCATCATTCGTAATATAGAACTCACGCTCAACATCACTTACCCGTTTATTAGCTGAATCATCACGGGCTACTTTTATGGCAGATTCACTATAACACAGCAAGGAACCCACAAAATCCTTGCGTGGGACATTCCACAATAGGTTCTGGATCCACAGAACAGATCTTGTGGCGATCCCAAAGGCCATTTACTCTGCCTGAAAAGTGGAGGTTGCCACGGTAGCCTGTCTGCGAGAAGCCCTCAAAATAGGACAACCTAAAAAGGTTATCAAAACTCCATATGTGCTCTTGGCGAATTCACCTCCCCATGACGCATCACAGTAGCACTTGAGTGGACAATCCATTGATTTGGGAAACAAATGAAACACCAGATCTTTTGTGTATGTGACGTAATTGACAAGATGATATACCGCCTTCCAGTGTGCCACCCCTGGCTTGGCTGAGAACCGGGATAGCAGATTGACAGAGTAAGCGATATCCGGCCGAGTTCCAACAGCCAGATAGCTTAGAGTACCTATAATAGACAAAAATTTGGTCGAATCAGACTCTTTCCCGTGATCATCAGTTGTTAAAATGGCATTAGCAGGTAAAGGAGTATGAGCAAAACTTTTACTATCCCATTGCTCGGACAGCAGTGACTCTATTACTTTTGACTGTCAAAGAATAAAACCATGCTCTACCCTCCGGACATTGAAACCAACGATACTATCCAAACACGATGTCCATTTAATCTCCAGCAAACCCTTAAGATCTAGTTCTAGTTTCTCCATCAGTCTTTTGGAGGAACCCGTCACTATACCATCATCAACATGGATCCAAATGATCCCATGTTCACCATCGTGCTGTAAGATGTAAAAACTGGTGTCGTAATGACTCGGGACATAACCCAGCTTTGACAGGATATCTTGCAGGTAATGCCACCAAAAACGTGCCGCTTGCCTTGTCCCATAAAAGGCCTTCTTCAGCTGTAGACCAAAGCCGGGTGGAAGACACATCCCTTCTGGGGGTTGAACCCAGACATTCTCTTCAATAGGCGAGTTTAAGTACGCTGCAACAAAGTTGAAAGAATGAATAGACCATTCAAAATGGGCTGCAAGCGTTAGTAGCAGGCGCATTGATGCAAATGTCGCCGTGGGAGCAAACATAGCATTGAAATCCAGGCCGGACTGCTGAGTAAAGCCTTTAGCAACATAACAAGCCTTGAAACGCTCAACTACACCAGCGGGATTGAGTTTCTTAGCAAACACCCACCAACCGCCCATTACCGATTGACCTTTGGGCACAGGTTTTACCTCCCAAACCTTCATTCTCTCCAGGTTGGAAAGCTCGAGTTCAATAGCATCCTTCCAACGAACCCAATCGGGCAGATTTTTGGCTTGTTTATACGTGTGAGGCACCGATGCACCAAAAATTCAACACTCTTGCAAGACCTGGTAAACCATCAACTGGCCTGGCTCTGGAATTCTAAATTATCAGCAAAGTTTCTAAAAACTGGATGCTCAGCAACAGGTTTGGAAGGTGACTCCTCAGTAACACAAATAGGCAATTGTATTTGAGATTTAAGGAAATCATTCGGAGACATGTCATCAAATTTAAACCAAGCTGATTGCACGTACTGATTTGATTGAGGGACCCAAAACAGCCACCCCTTACTTCCATCTAGATGCCCTACTACCCGAGCCTTGATAGCTCTTGAATCCAATTTTGATCTTTTTTCTGGAGGATTGAGAATCCCGGCCCGTCCACCAAATAAACGCGCCCGATTCAGATTTGGTGCTCTTCCGAAAAGACACTGTTGAAATTTGGGGTAAAAATCAGTGAAATCTTCTCTCAAGATGGAAACCCCTGGCATCTGGCTCTATGTGCAAACCTAGTTGATCAAACTTGTTTGTCATTCTCATCAGATGTATCGGTACAAAAAGATAACTAAAAAAATTATTGCAACTCAGGGAATCTTGCCTGAAGAATCTCTTAAAATAATCTTCAACGCTCAAGTGATTTCCCCCGCTGCTTCGACTCTTTGATTTGGTGAGAAAAGAGCAATTTCTCAGTTCTCTTCGATCACAACTCTAATTTAAATTGCATCCTTCTCAGCTCAACAACTTAGCAATAATCTTGATCTGAAGGCTCAATTATCAATCATCATTACTTGGATAATTGTATGAATTTATTTATTTCTCACACTCGACTAATAATAAAATTATTCTAATTTGCTATTTCTCTTTTTTCTTTGTTTCTTTTTATTGTTATTTTCTTTTTCTGTTATCTTACTATTCCACCTCTCAATATTACGAAGAAAATCCTGCTACACCCTAAAAACTTCTTTCGTCTTAACCAAAACTCCTCAAACTAAAATCTTGCTTCACTGTGGTATGAATTCTACTCTTTTAATTCATCTCATATTTTTTTATCTTTTTATACTTTGTTGTCTTTTCTTATTGTTTTCTTTTTTTCATTAGTTTTGGCTCTTTGTCTTAGCAATAAAAATCAGTATTTTTAACACGATTAACAGTCGGAGGCGCTAACCAGTCGGGGATTAATCAACTAAAAGCCAAAACACCTCAAAAATAGTAATAAGCAATGGCCGACGAAAGGATCAATGCTGTTTATCTCAAATCAACCATCGAGGCGATACCTCTCTTGACTGGCGATAATTTTACCGTGTGGCAAGGCAGGATCGAAAACATGCTCGATCTTCAAAACTCAAAAGAAAAGCTTTACAACGACGAAGAAGAACTTACTTCTTTAGAAGACATACGCCTCAGGTCTATCATAACTGCGAAACTTGATGACTCCATACATTCCAACATCGTATCACACGAAAATTCCAACTCAGCAAAATTGATCTGGAAGTCTCTTATCAAGCACTTCGCCTCCTCTAGAGCATCTAATCGAGCCAGAGTTTTCAAAGAACTACTCCGACTCATGTTTGACCCCAATAATGTAGATACCTTCATCACCAGAGTAAAAAACTCAGTCTCTAAGCTTCATCAAGTGGGAATAATCCTACCACCCGAAATTCTAGCCTATCTCATTCTGGACAAGCTTCCGGATGATCTTGAAAACATATTTCAGCAAATCACCCACTCAGACAAAGAAATAACGCACAACCTTGTCATAGACCATCTTATCTTATATGCGAACGATAAAGCCACCAGGGCAAAAGGCGTAAAAATCGAAAATCTTTCACTCTTGACTCGTGAGGAAAAGAAATGCCGAAAAGCTTGGCACAATCCAAGGGCCGACCATCCGGAACACAAGTGTTGGATGCTTCACCCTGAACAACGTCCTAAGACTGCCGAGTCCTCTGTGAGCGCTTCCAAAGACTGCCGAGTCCTCTGTGAGCGCTCTTCTATGCTCTGAAAACCTAAACCCCTCTCTGTTTATCCTTGACTCCGGCGCCTCTGCTCATATGGTCTCTGACATCGATTTCTTCTCCTCAATTGACGAATCAGAAAAAGGAGCCATAAGAACCGGATCAGGAAAAGACTTGCTTGAAATTAAAGGAAAAGGCACCGTGAGCCTACAAACTGAAGGAAAAACTATCTCGCTCAATAATGCGCTATTTGTACCTTCCCTTTGTGTCAATTTTCTCTCTGTCCGTTCTCTTTTACTTTTCAATTTCAATGTTGAATTCTCAAAAAGTTCTTTTTCAATCTTGAAAGACGAAAAAACTGTAATGAAAGGGACCTATAAAAATAACTTGCCCACTCTGTTTCTTCTTAGTGGCCATCACTCGGCATTGCTCTCAGAAGCGGAGTTCTTGCACAAATCTCTCGGACACGTGAGTTATCATAGGATAAGGCACAAATTGGGTATTCCAGTAAAAACAAAACAAGCCTGTCCCTCCTGTGCTGTAGCTAAAAATACCAGGACTTCTCATAAGAAGAAACACGAGAGAGCAAGTCGCATTTTCGAGGAACTTCACATGGACCTGATAGGTCCCATTTCTCCTTCCTCAATAAGCGGACATCACTACATACTTACTATAGTTGACAGTTGCTCTAGATACTGTGTTGGAATCCCAATAAAAAACAAAACAGAAACATCAGACACCATACAGCAATTGATTCTACTTGAAGCTAAAAGACTAGGATACTTTCCTTCCATAATTCATTCTGATTGCGGCACTGAGTTCCTGAATGAAGACTTGAAAACATTCTGTAGGAATCATCTCATAAGGATGCGTCAATCGGATCCGTACACTCCGCAACAAAACGGATTGGCGGAACGATTTAACCACTCAATTTTAGAATCAGTGAGAACCGTTCTTAAAGACTCAGGAGTTCAACACAGATACTGGCACGAGATAGTTGTCACATGCAGTCTCTTACTTAATCAGATACCTTCGCACAAGAGCAAACAGAGCCCATTCAAGCTGTACAAAGGAAAATCTATTCCTCTCAACTACTTTCACCCGATAGGTTGTAAAGTCTCTTATCTTGATCTAAAAAAAATACCTACATCAAAACTTGATCCTAAAGGCAAGATTGGGAAACTTATCGGTTACAACTTTGAAATGTGGTCTTATAAAATCTTGAATAATCAAGGAAGGATCATAGACACAAGCAATGTTTGTTTTCTTGAACTTGAATCTACCTCGACTCTTGCCAACGACTGGGATCTCGATCTCCTGGAGCCAGACAAAACGACTGACGCTGAACCTCGCCTTCCAAATGAAACTGCTGCACAAGAAAACACTCCCAATGCTGATGAACGATCTTGTGACAATCCTGAAGTCAAACTCAAACCCGAGCTGGAAGGAGAAATTCCCATCATTCTTCCCTTGGACAAAGACGATGATTCTGATGATAATGACGAAGATATAGTTAAGTACTCTCTTATTCCTTCAAAAACAGTCTCTAAACCCTCTCTTAGGACTAGAACAAGAAAAATCAAACCTATCAAATACTCATGCTTGTCTTTCAATCCGAAAACGTTCAAACAAGCAATGAAATACGAAGAGAAGGACCTCTGGACTTCTGCTATCAATGACGAACTCAATAACATTGATAACCTTGACGTGTGGGAAGACAGCAATGAAACTCCTGATAAAACCTTAAAAACTACCTGGATATTCCGTACCAAACCAGAAACCATGTCGTCGCCCGAGAAAAAGAAGGCCAGATTATGCATTCAAGGCTTCCTTCAAGTTCCTGAATTGGACTTCTTCGAGAACTTTGCTCCAACAGGGAAGTTCTCCTCACTTTTAGCACTACTGATGTTATCAATAGATAAGAGTCTGCCAGTCAGACAGTTCGATGTGAAGGCTGCTTTATTATATGCCCCACTCAAAGAAAAAATTATTATAGAACGTCCGCAAGGAAGTACAAGAAGCTCATCTTATCTGAAACTAAAGAAATCATTGTATGGCCTCAAACAGGCTCCCGCCAACTGGTACAACACGCTTACCTCATGGTTCAACGACATCTTCTTCAATCAATCGATATCTGATCCATGTCTATTTATTCATCAAGACAAAACAACGTTCATCTTCTTCCATGTTGACGATCTCGTAGTGGTCGGCAACGTTGAAGAATTTGAAACACTCTTTCTTCATCGTTCTCCTAACTCTTCTGCTCATGATCCAGACACTCTACTTGGCATGGACTTGAGCATTTCCAAAGACCAAATTCTGCTTTCTCAACATAAACTCATAATGAAAGGTCTTGAAATTCTAAATCTAAAAGACTGTCGAAGTGTGAATACACCATTAACACCGGCAATTCAACTTCATCCAGCTACTGATCAAGATTGAATTGAATTTACGAAATTGAAGATCAAATACAGATTGTTCACCGGGATGCTTAACTATCTCTCTTGTCCGTCTAGACCTGATCTTGCCCCTGCGGTTTCTATTCTCTCCCGATATAATCAGAATCCGGGTCTCTCTCACTGGAGACAGGTAATTCACTGTTGGAAATATCTCGCTGGAACGGCTCACTTTAAATTGAAACTGAAACCAAACAAAGAAGAAAAATCACTTAATCTAAACTATTACACAGATTCCACTTGGGCCGACGATCTATATACAAGAATATCGCAAAGTGGCTCACTTTGTCTTTGGAAAAATATTCCAATTGCTTGGAATAGCAAGAAACAAAAAAGTATTACATTATCATCTACTGAGCCGGAATTGAACGCTCTTTCTGACGGCGTGCAAGAAGAAATTTGGCTGAAAAACTTGATCGAGGAACTATGGAATATCAAACTTGAACCCACACTTTTCCATATTGATAACAAGGGATTGGTTGAAAAAATTAAACACTTTGGGTCAAATTCGAAAACCAAACACTTAGACATCAAGATTAAATGGCTCAGAGATTTATTCAAGAATAATGAGCTAAGAATCAATCTCATATCATCTGAAGAAATGCTTGCCGATGCCCTGACAAAGGCATGCACCTCTTCTGCTTTAAAAAACCTCGAAAAGACCTGCTTTCTTACTTCGCTTGAAAACCTCGAATCTGATTCCCAAGCTCTTTCCTCATCAAATCATGGGGGGTGTTGAAATTCGGGGTAAAAATCAGTGAAATCTTCTCTCAAGATGGAAACCCCTGGAATCTGGCTCTATGTGCAAACCTAGTTGATCAACCTTGTTTGTCATTCTCATCAGATGTATCGGTACAAAAAGATCACTAAAAAAATTATTGAAACTCAGGAAATCTTGCCTGAAGAATCTCTTAAAATAATCTTCAACGCTCAATTGATTTCCCCCGCTGCTTCGACTCTTTGATTTGGTGAGAAAAGAGCAATTTCTCAGTTCTCTTTGATCACAACTCTAATTTAAATTGCATCCTTCTCAGCTCAACCTGTTTGCCCGCTCAGCGAATCCATTGTGCTGTGGCGTGTACGGCGGCAATATGTTGTGTTGTATACCGGAAACTTTCAAGTACTGAGAAAGGGTGTGTTTGCAAAATTCACCCCCCCCATCCGTGACCAGCTTTTTGAGATGATGACCTGTCTGATTCTCAAAGAAGGTCTTAAAGTCAATGATGGATTGGGTCGCATCTGATTTGCATTTAAGAATGGTGACACTTATCTAACCAGTATTCTGGTCAAGCAGAGTGAGAAAATACTTTGATCCACCATTGGTTGATGGCAATACCCGTCCTACGAGGTCCCCATGTACTACCTCCAACGGATGAACTGTAGGATCGAAATGTGACTTGAAGCTGAGTCTGGCGATTTTGCCTGTCATGCAGGCGTCACAGATAGTCGGCTTCTCTCTTCCCACAAGCGGCACCATTGCCTTGATACGGGCCACACTGGCGTGTCCCATCCGGTTGTGCCAAAGGTCTGCTAATGATCCTGCGGTGGAGTGAGTATTTGAGACATTCATTGCCATTGGTTTAGGAATCGGTCCTATAAACTTTGAGATCTGATACACGTTGTTGTCAATGTTGCAATCAAAATCGATACTCTTGTCGATGTTGACTCGACATTTACCATCCTTCACCTCTATTGATATGGATGATGAAGATAGCCTTCCCATTGATATGAGGCATCTAGTGAGGTTCGGAAAGAAAAGAGCATCGGGCAAACGAAGCAGTTTCCCTGAACTTTGCACTATTTCCGCAGTTCCTTGCTTTGTTGCAAATAGCTGATCCCCTCCATTTCCGGTGTTTATTGGAATTCACACATCTTCTTCCTCATGGAAGAACTCTAGGCTGTTGAACATGTGGTGTGAGGCACCAGAATCAAGTACAGTTTTATGTTGTCAAGCATTCACGCTGTAAGCAACTACCGTGTACGACGCAAATGACGGTTTGATGAATTGAGGAGATGGTTGGGGCTTGTTTTTCGTTGTTGGAGCGCTATAATTGTAATTTGCTACTCCACCATTTCTTCCGTGAGCACTTCTTATTGGTCTTAATTCAGGGTGCAGAGCCCAGCACTTAGATTCCGGATGTGCTTGCTCTGGGTTATGCCTGCCGTCTCTACATCCCCTTGGTGGTCTAAAACGTCCTGAAGATACGTTAAGGGCGGTAACACTCTTTCCATCGGGTATTTTGTGGTATGATTCATCGTAGCACGCAAGGTCTGTCAGCCTCCAGACATATTCTATGTCTGAAAACTGCAAATAAATTATATTCTGAATTATTATATTATATTTTGTTTTGTTTTCTTATTTTTTTTGCTTCTACTTATTAATGTTGAAGAGAAAAGACAAAAGAATAATTTTCTTAGTCTAACAGTTAAGACTTGCCTTACTGGCAAATTAAATTCTAGGACCCAGGTTCAAACCACCATCAACATGGCCCGTTGCATGATGCTCAAGTCCAAATTGGACAAGGAGTGGTGGGGTGAGGCAGTGAAGACAGCTGCGGCCACTACCAACTGTTTACCATCCCTGCACCGAGACAAGACCAGCCCTTTAGAAAAAATGTTTGGGCACAAGCCAAAACTCGAATTTTTTAGGCCGTTTGGGTGTAAGGCTTGGGTCGTAAAGCCAAATCAGACTAGAGACACCAAGTTCGACAAAATAGCTTGGGACAGGGTGCTCATTGGGTACAGCAACGACTATTCGGCATATCGAATAGTCAAGCTGGAAGATAAGAAAGTGATTGAATCCAAGCATGCCTATTTCGATAAGGCTGTCTTTCCAACATTAAGAGCGCTTTGCCCCAGCTTAGATGAGTACTCCAATCAACCATTCCCTGACTTTTCCAGCTCCGCTAACCTGCCTTTCCTAGACGAGGAAGAGATTCCAGGTATCGTTGCAGAAGACATACACCCAATCCAAATACCTCTGATGAGGGAGCGAGTAGATGAAGATTTGCGCTCCAACACTTCAGACGCCGACATATCCTAAGCGTCAGAAAACGACTGTGATTCCGATGTCTCTTCTGCACAGGAGGCGGGTGCCCCTCAAAAAATTACCGTTATTGGACCTAGGCACCCAACAGTTATCAACCAAGAAATCGACTCGGCAAACATCCTCACTTTTGCGCGGAGGAGTGCACACTTGTTCAACACAACCGTACCTGAACCCAGGAACCACTCGGAAGCAGTAACAGGTTTGGAATCCGCTCAATGGAGAGAGGCGGAGCTCAAGGAAATTAGCATCATGGTTGCGCACGGGAGCATGGATTGAGCGGTCAAGGGGGGATGCCACTCATGCGATACCCTCCACATGGGCATACAAGAAGAAATTAGGTCCCAACAATGAGGTGACCGAGTATAAGGGCCGCATTTGTGCTCAAGGGTTCCGCCAAACTCATGGCTTGAACTTTGATATGTCGTATGCGCCCACTGGACGACCGGCATCGCTTTGTTTTCTTCTTTCCCATGCAGTCAAGCATGATTTACGCATTCACCAGCTAGATGTACAAAGCACATTCCTCACATGTGATCTAGAGGAGAAAGTCTTCATGCTCCCGCCGACAGGATTTCCTAACGGTCATGCCATTGCACTAGAACTCAAGAAGGTGATATATGGCCTCAAACAGTCCTTGCTAGCCTGGTACAAGAGGCTGAGTGGTTTCTTGTTATCCATAGATTTTCATGCAACAATTGCCAATCCTTGTGTATTCTGGAGGAGTGGGCAAGAGCCTACCTGGTTATTCATTCACGTTGATGATATAGTTATCATCTTGCAACAACCAGAATCTTTTGTGAAACAAATATCTGGTGAATTCAAAGTGAAATACACCAGAGAAGCGACCTTTATCTTAGGGATGAAAATCAACAGTCTTGAAGCGGGTATTAGTGTTAATCAATCACAGTACACCGAAAGGAAGCTCATTGAATTTGATCTGGAATCGATGCCATCATCATCCTGCCCGCTCAACCCAAAACTTCACTTACATGCAGCCACAACCCTTGACAATCAGTGGTTTCTAAACTTGAACGTCAATTATAGGGCCTTGATAGGCTCGCTGAACTACCTGGCTTTTTTCACGCGCCCTGACATCGCTTTTGCGGTCATTAAGCTTTCCCAATTCCTTGAAAAACCAGGGATGTTGCATTATCAATCGGCTGTTCAGGTTTTTAGATATTTGCGCAGAACAATCAACCAGGGTCTTCTTTTTCGACAAACCAATCAAGAATCATTTAGAGCGTTTGTTGACGCCGACTGGGCCAATTGCCCCGACACTCGCCGCTCTCACACCGGCTTTGTCATCTCTATCAACGACAGTCTCATAGCTTGGAAGTCAAGAAAACAGTCTACCATTTCGCTTTGCTCCACTGAAGCGGAGTACAAAGCGCTCTCTGATTGTGGAAAAGAAGTTAGCTGGTTGCGCAATCTAATCATGGAAATCACGAGCCAAACTTCTTTACAACCCACTGAAATTCTTGTTGACAACCGAGGGGCTATTGATCTTGCTCTTAGCCAAATCAGTCAAAACGGATTCAGGACAAAACACATGGACATAAGACTTCACCATGTCCGGCAACTCATCCTGGATCACTTCATCAAACTGTCTTACGTTCCAAGCGCCTACAATGTAGCGGACGTCCTTACCAAGCCTGTCAATTCTCGAGCGATATTCACTGCTCATACTGAAATAAAATCTTTGCCTTAAGCTCTTCTAAATCTTACAGGTACACCTAGTGAGATCTCCCTTTTTTCTTTATTTTTTTTTTCAAGTTTTTTGACTTTGGATCAAGTTGTTTCACGAGTGTACTCTTTTCTTTTCTAGTATTTCTATCTTTATTTATCTTTTTCTTTATTTCTTATTTTTATTTTTATTTCCATTTTTATTATTGTTTGATGGAGTGTGTATACTTCATTTCTAGAGCATGTTTCCTTTATAAATCACCACTCCTCTCCGTAATATTTTTCCTTAGATCTTGTCTCTCTTTCTTGTCATTGAAGCTTCATTCCTCCTAATCTTCAATTATCTCTCAAGAAACCAAGATCCCTCAATACTAGTTCTACGGTAGGCAGGTATTCTTTAACTCATAACTTTCTCATTATTTTTCTGTTGCTCACTGATTCCTTCCTCTTAAAATTATTTCT
>JNCO01008917.1:0-11088 GCA_000785685.1 Uromyces viciae-fabae
TGCGGAGAGTCAAATTCGTGTGCGGACACGGTTTTTCTTTCCACACCGCCAAGGCATCTCGTAGTAGAACCATGCGAGGACCTACACGTAGTGGTATGAGAAAAATTGATAATTCTATCATGCCTAGTAATGACAAAAGTAGGACAACTACTACTGGCTCAAATACACCTTATGATGATGGAATTTTGGAATTGTATTCTGATGCGGACAAAAATGGATCGGATGATCAACCAGAGGATAATGATAATCGAGGTAGAATTGCTGATATTAATGATATCACTCTTGAAAATGAAATGGCACCTTTGAGTTTACCTTGGGATCCTAAAAGAATAGCTGAAAGAGAAAAATTAATTAATGATAGAAATTTAAAACTCATCTCGTTAGAAAAATTGAGAATTGAAAAAGAAGAAGAAATTAAATCTCAATCTATTAGTAATCTTGACTCTAAACCTCTCTTTTTGGATCCATCTAATTCAAATTCTTCCTCTTCAAAAGCTCCTTCCATCTTGGCTTTGTCTAATAGAGAAGCAACAGTTTCTACATCTAATGATAATTGCTCAGTAAACTTGGAAAAATTAGAAGCTGATCAACAGGTTCCACTGATCAAAAGTGATATTGACTCAAAAAAGGAACAGATTGACGAGCTTACAAATGTAGGCAAGCAATTCTTACCCAAAAAAAATAAATCAACCAATGCTTCTAAACCAGTTAGTACCTCGTTCCTATCAAACTTTTTCTCTTTCTCTATATGGACAAGAAAAAACAAAAAAAGCAAAAACTTGAACTCATGTTTGTATGTTTCTGGAATGGTAGGGCACCGAAGGAATCCATAACCAAGGAACCAACGCACAAGAAATTGGACCTAAAGGACCATTTTACGTATTTCAATTCCCAAGAACATTCCCAAGATTTCAAGAAGAAACTCATAAAATTTTCAAACAAGATGAAAATATGATAGATGGATCTATCAATCAACCACCTAAAAAAATCTTCAAGAAAAAGAAAAAACCTGGTTTAGATGATTGGTTGGGTTGGGGTAAAGGCGGTCGAAGGTCGGATCGAATGGGCGTTCCTATTTATGTTTCTGGAATCGTAGGGCACAGAAGGAATCCATAACCAAGGAACCAACGCACAAGAAATTGGACCTAAAGGACCATTTTACGTATTTCAATTCCCAAGAACATTCCCAAGATTTCAAGAAGAAACTCATAAAATTTTCAAACAAGATGAAAATATGATAGATGGATCTATCAATCAACCACCTAAAAAAATCTTCAAGAAAAAGAAAAAACCTGGTTTAGATGATTGGTTGGGTTGGGGTAAAGGCGGTCGAAGGTGGGATTGAATGGGTGTTCCTATCGCTGATAATGATCTTACTCCTGATGATTCTTGTAATGTTCAGGGCAATATCAGAGAACTCGTTATTCATAGATCTGGTTGTGTTCAGATGATCCTTGCTGGTGGGGCTTATGATGTAAGTTTTTAATTCCCTGTTTTTGATTTTTATTTTTTTGATATACATATATATAATATAAGAATTTATCTAAAAAAACATTTTTTTATTTCTTTTCACTCTTAAATATGTTATTATTATTTTATGAATTTTATTTTATTTCTTTTGCATTTGTGTAATATTTATAAAAAATAAAAACATAATGAAGGTTTTAGCAGGATCACAACCAAGTTTTCATCAAGAAATAGCAGTAATTGATCCAAAACCAGATTCGGATTTAAGAGCTATGTTTGTCCTAGGTCCAACTTGTGATAAATTTATAGTTGCTCCTGATATTTCTTCTGTTTTAAAATGTGAAAAAAAATCTTTATTATCATCATCATCTAAACATTAAAATTGTTTCTTTTTCATAATGAATAAATTCTTTTTTTGGGGGGGGGGGGGGGTAAATAAAATTAAAAATTGTTTTGGTGGGATGTGGCTAGTAGAGCTTTAACTTTGCTTTTGGGGAGGTTTTTCTCATTTATATTTTCTTCCTGCTCACTCAGGGAACCCATGAATCCCTCCACTTGATCAGAAACAAATAACTTTATTAACTTTTAGGAAGCTTTTTTTTTCCCTAAACTTGACTTGAATTTTTAGTTCTTTCAAAATTATGTAATAAACTAGAGCAGCTTTTATGTCTTTTTTTTAATTAAATTCTCTTTATCTTTTGTTTTTTTTTTTTCCAAATAAAAGTATTAGCTGATGTATAACTGCAAAAAAAAACCTCTATGAAATGATTTCAAGTTCACATGCAATAATTATAAAGTTAACCTTCCTAATTTTATTTTTCAGCTTGTACCATTTGAGAGTTTCAAATTAAACAGATTCTAACTTATTTATATATATATATATTTGGTAATGAATATCACTATTGTAGGAGGTTTTCAATCTATAAGTTGATAATTGTTCAATCTATAAGTTGATAAATGAAAAAAATGTTAAGATAAACTATTTTGCTAATAATGCTATTGAATTTGTATTTTTCTAGAAGAAAAATAAACTATGTAATATGAATTCCTATATTATTATTTTTGGATTATGAGATGATATTTTTTTAAAAAAGAAAAAAAAAATTAAGTTTCAACTCATTGACAAGATTTGCAATCAATTAATTGTGCATCTGAATGTTAAAGCATCTCCAAAGGAGGGAGGTAACTGATGTGGAGAGAATCCATAATCAGGCATATGATCATGCCCAGTGGCGGGTGAGACTGCAGCAAGGCAGTCACCACACACCAAACTGTGTCCTGGAGTTTAGACAGGGTTCAGAGTCCTGTAAGACTGACAGGACCCCGGAGTCCCGCAGCAATACAGGTCATTAGGTGTGGATTGTTGCTTTCTGGGAGACAGAGGCCGGAGGTGGGCAAATTCCATCTCCTAGCTAGGTGCGGCTGCGGTCCGAGACGGGAGCGGCAGGTAGAACCATGCCATACCGACGCCATGGCTTCCATGCCATGCAGCTGTTAGTAGCACCAAACAGCGGGTAGCGGAGGCTATAGATGGGTCTAGATGCCGCAACCTATAGCCGCTATTCCTCGCTCTCGCTCCTCACACGCTCTGAGCTCTGAGTAACCAACAGTTTGGTTACAATTTTTTGGTTTTGAGTATTATCTATTTTGATACGAAGATTAGTTTAAATACTCGAAGATAGCGAATTTAGAATAGATACACTAGTTTAGACAAGTTAAAAAAAAAAAACAAAAAAAAGAAAAGGGAAGAAAGGTAAAAAGGTTTGAAGATGGCACAAGAGAGTAGAAGGGTACAAGAAATGGTACAAGTAGTGAATAGTAGATTATCCAACGATGACAACAACTTTTCAGGTCTGTCTTCAACCGCGATAACCCCAAGGGAGGCTAATAGATCATTGGAGGAGATGGAAGAGGTGGCGGCAGAAACAGCGTTAGCCAAGATAGGAGGGGTATGTGGCAGGATCAACCAAGAGTCGGCCGCAGATAATTTGACACCAAGTGGGAATAGGGGAATAGGTAAGGAATATAGCTATAGATTGTTTCGCGTCATAAATGAATTCATGGTTAAAAGGGATAAAAGAAAAAAAAAAAAAAAATTCCTGGCACAATAGCAGAAGAAACACGCTTGATATGCAAACGATTTTACCCACACAGCGAAGAATGTTTTCCTCCAGTATCACAAGGAGAAGTGTTGATATAACCAATAGTAACAAAGAGACCTCCAACAGACTATAGGAGAGGGCAATATCCTGCGAGCCTACCCCCTATAGGGAGAAATAAAAATGATAACACATATTTAACATTATATAATATCAGCATCGTAGTAGAGAATAGATAACGTTCAGGATGAAGAGTTTTAGTCACTGACGAAGATGATAATTGTTTTGGTTTGTGTTTTGGTTTGGGTCGGTAATGCATGGGCGACAGCTCCAGGGCCTGAGCAGGTAACGAATGGAGGTCCACAGACACAAGTTAATGGCGAAGACCAAGGTCAGGAGCCCAGGTCAATGGTACCAGTAAATCAGAACAGTAATTTGGGGGCTGGGATTAGAGAAGCGCTAGCCAAACAGTTAGTAGAGGCAATTACGTTCAAGAGGATGGAAGAGTATGAGATTATATTAAAAGAATTGATTTGAATTGATGCAAAAACGGAGGAGGACGTGAAAGGAAAAGGAAAGGGAAAAAGGAAGGATGAAGTAGAGAAAGATTTAGACATAGAAATGATAAAAACGCATGGTGTCAGCTTGCTACAATGTTGAGCAAGCCAACATATGTAAAAATATCTAAAAATAAAAAATATAAAAATAATGAATATAAAGAAAACATCTTGAGATAAGATAAATATACAATAATTCATTATGGAAGCATCAAACATAAAATATTATTGCATATTTAGAATCCTAGAGAAAAAAAAACCCAAGTCACCCAGCAGAAGTATGGGCTAAAAATAACTCCGTCCATTTTTATTTAATTATCAAAATAAAAATAGAAGGAAACCCTTTTAAACCCCTCAAATGAGACGTCACATATGCTCAAGTATATGTAGTAAGACAGTTTAATACATAAAATTGAGGTGTTGTGTATAGTTTAGGAGATAAATACATATTGGCATGTCAAATGACGCGGATGAAAATTCAGGTGGCTTATGTAATCCAATCGAAAAATCCGGCGGGCCCTGACGGGCCAAAACTTCTTTGTTTGAAGTGATAGATAAAACAACACAATCACACTCCCACGGATCTTTGAAAAATAGAAGTGTCATGGAAATATGTGACACTAAGGAAGTTTATATTTTTCCTAGATAAAAAAGATAGTTTTATCTCGAGGAAAAATGGAAAAAACACTGGGAAAGCAAAAACAATATGAAAAGTAATTTTTCAAATATCAATTGAATAAGAGAAATGACATATTTAGTTCAAAAATCATAACTCCGTCATTTCAATTGATAAAAATAAATAAAAATTACACAGATCATCCTTGGAAGACATTTTTCCAAGGATAAATCCCTCGAGTACAGATCACACATAATGATCTTTTCACATTGCCCACAGAATTGCTCAATTACCTGCATAATGCAGTTTACATTCTGTGAGACATTCACATACCAATAAAAGCGCCCCAAGAGGATTAGAAAAGATATAAATAAAGCTCTCTTTTTGTCCTCTCATCCCCCATCACTCACCTTAGCTTACAATATATATTTACCTGCATATTTTTTACACCCAAAGTCAAAAATCAGTAAATCAGTAACTACCTCAGTGAATCCAATCTGTCCAGCTACACAGAATAAATTCTTAGCTAATCATATTCAACTCCAACTATTCTAAAGAGCTCTCAGTTAGTGGTAAGTAAGAGAATATCAATAGTGAGTAGTGTTCCTATTCTCTTCTTATAATTATTAACTTAAAAAATTAGGGCATTAAAGCACCCCTGCATAGCAGGCCCCTATAAAAGGGATTTTAAAAGCACCCCTGCTCTGAAGGCCCCTAGAGGGCATTAAAGAACCCCTGCCTGGAAGGCCACTCTTCTAAAATCTACATAAACATTAATATTTATATATTAAAATAATAAAATCATTAAAAATTATTCAAATACTCATAAATCAGAGTATAATAAATTCTTGCACCTTGTGTAGATATTAGAGTTAAAAGCTCTAGGCATCACATGGGCTGACAATTGGGGGTCTGGCCAGGAAATAATTAAATTTTATTATTCCCAGGATTTCATCCATACCATTCATAAATTTTTTTAACAAAAATCTCACAAAAAATTCGAAATAAAAACTAACTAAAAACAAAAATCTCTTCTTTACTTTGTCTTTTTTTTAAAAAAAAAGTGGATATTATAGAAAACCAACAACTAATTGAAAAAGCTCTAAAGGATATCTTAGCTAAAAAAGAAAGAGCTAAATTAAATCCATCAACCTTTTTTATCTTTTTCTGAATTAACTTTCATTGAGTTAGCAGAAATACATAAACAAAAAAAGTTAGATTTAGATCAAAAAATTGCTTTCAAATCTATACTCCGGAAATACAAACATCAGAAAAGAAAAATAAATTCTCAAAAAAATACTTTAACAAGTAAGTCTCAATTCAAATTAAAAAAAAAAATATATATATAAAAAACTAATCAAAAGAATTAAAATAAATCTATATTTTAGTGGAAGCTCTTAACCAATTACCTTTCACTACTCAACCTTTCGAAGAAAACACTGAAGAAAATTGTACTGTTTATTCTGAAAGTAAGTTTTTTCTTTTTTTTTAAAAAAAAAAAAAATATAAAATATTATAAAAACTGATATAAAAAAAATGTCAACTAGATCCTCACACCCCGACCTACTTGGACAACTCAAAGTCTTTAGTAAACCCAGGAAACCCAGGAGAGCCAACCAATTCCAACCACGAGCCAGCTCCTGTGAGGGAACTCCCCAGAACAGCAGGAATCCGCCCCCTGGCCAAGATCCCCTATCTGACGGAGGAGATGGAGATAGACCAACCATTGGACGGTATCCAATCACTCCCAGAGAAGGACAACAGTCCAGAGATAATAATGGTGGACCCCAAAAAGGAGGAGGTAATAAGCAACTTAGTGAAACAACACGTAAAATCTTGGGAACAATTCCTCAAATTCCAAAGAGAGGAGAAAGAGGAGGAGATGCTCCTAATGATACACCAAGCTCAAATATCCCAAAAACCGCTCCAAAAATTAGTGAGCAACAAGGAGATAGAGGAGTATGTGAAAGGATGGAACCCATGGAAAGCCAAGGGTCCCATCATGAAAAAAATAAGAGAGAGAAAGGGAAAGGGAAAGGAAAGATCTTCCCTCAGCAAAAAAAGTTACTCAGATCCAGTGAAGTGGAAACAGGAAATGAGTCTGGCCAAGACTCTCCAAGGAATATACTGAAGATTTTTGGACTTAAAAGTTCCAAGAAACTTTGAGGAGAAAAATTTCCGGGAGCAGCTGAATGCTCTGTTGACTGAGCTTGGGCAGGAAGGACTTGAGTTTAGAGAAGATTGGGGAGATCAAGTGTTTGTGAGGCACTTGAATTGACTCAGGGATTTAATGAGGAAGAGGGAGAAGGTTTTTATGAATCAATATTTTTTATTACGACATATCATACTACTAAACTTATAGTAGTTACAACATCCCACACTTGTGGGTGAATAAAACTAATAATGATTGTATTCAATTTGACTTTACTTAAACTAAACTTTCTTCAACTAGAAGAACTAAAACTATGCTTCAACTAGAAGCACTGACTACTGTGAGAAACATATCTCTAAACTAACTAAGCAATATGTAACTAACATATCTTTACTAAACTTGACTATGAGAAACTATCTCATACTAAATTTACTAATATTTGTAACTAACAAATATGACTACTGATTTAAAAATAAGAAACTATCTTATTTTGACTACTTTATATTTTAAATGTAACTAACATTTAACTAATATTATGAGAAAATAACTTGAGACTGAGAAATGTATTCTTGAACAAGTTGCAGTCACGAATTTGACTCTAGAATTTCAACATATACGACGCCACGGATTAGATAATTCCCTTGTAACTTGCTTTAATTTATTAAATAACAATTTAGTTCTATTATATGAAAATCTTGCAAGACAAAATAACAATACTTGAAAAATGTATCAAAACAGTGTGGCTGCCACAGTTGAAGAGTTTATACAGTACCTTGAGGAACAAGAAATTACTTCCTTGAGTGAAAGATTTAATTGCCAAGAAGAATTATTAACTAGGATAAGTGCATCCATCAAGTCTGAATTAATTGAAGAAAAACTCCCTATAATGACTAGTAACCGTGAACATATCATTTCTGCTATTCAAGAAGAAATGATACTTCAGAAAAATAATATTATTCAAGAGTTAACAAAAGAAATTACGGAAAATTGATTTGAAAAACATAGGAAAGATCTCAAAGAATTTAAAACATCTATTACTGAGGACATGAAACAATTCAATAAAGAAATAATGGTTAATATCAACATGATTAAAAATGATATAAGATCTTTAAAAGTAGAATTAACAAAACCAGAAAAAAATATTAGACTTGATAAAGAAGAAATACAAGTGAAAAAATATGACTCTGTACCTCCACCAAATTCTAGCATTTTAAGAACACCTGGTCCTGACACTAAAGATAGGAAGGAGATAATTGAATTAACTAAATTATTGCCCCCAATAAGTGATTGGCCCAAATTTAAAGGAGAAGTTGAATATGATCACATTTCGTTTATTAAATATCTTGATCATACCTTGGAAGCTTATGGGTTACCAGAAGAAATACTCTTGGTAAGACTCCCCAGATTATTTGAAGGAGTAGCTTTAGATTGGTTTGTTAATAAAAGAGAGATTGTTGGATCCAAAAATTGGGATTATTGGAAAGAATCCATAAAAACTCAATTTGGCACTAGAATTTGGCGTAAAAAGATCACCAAATTATGCAAAAATGATTTCTTTGACCCAACTAAAGATAAACCTCACAGTTGGTGTCTAACTCAAAAGAAAAGACTTGATTGTGTTTATCCTTACCTCAAACCCTCTGAAATTAATGAAAGAATCCTAGGACAATGCAGAGGAAGTCTGGAACATAATATTGTCAAGATTTGAATCAAAATAATAAAAGACTTAATCAATTTAAAACTCAAGAAAGTGAGTTATAAAATATTTCTAAAATGAAATATCAAAAATTATATAATTAAATTAAAAAGAAATTTTTTTTAATATATTTATTTTACCATTGCAGATAAGAATAAAATAAAGAAAAATTCTGCAATGATGTTGATGAATTAAAAATATTCTTTTTACCATGATTTAAAAAACTCAAAGTAAGTTTTTCATGAAGTATAAAAAAATTAAAAATAATGTTTTTATTGTTTAAAATTGATTAAGAAAATTTTAATCCATATTAGCAGTGATTTAACCTGCAGGATTATTTTTAGTTAAAATGGTCAACAAGACCAAAAATGAACTATGATGTCATAGTCATTAAAAATTATAAAATTAAATTAAAAATCAAATAAAATAAAAATATGGTCAACAAGCTCTTGACCAGATTTTTCTTATAAAAAACTTTATCATATATTTTTATTTAAGAAATAAATAAAAATAAATTTAAAAATAAAAATTATTAAAACAACGGTCAACAAGATCTAAAAAGTTCTTCTCATATCAATTTTAACTTATTATCTTTATCATTAATAAAATAAAAAGAAGAACAAAAATATTAAAAATATTAAAAATAGTCAACAAGACTTTTTATATTAATTATATTTTATAATTATTATTATTATTAAATTATTTCTTTATTTTTATCACATTACAATTTTTACCAAAACTTTGCCTTCAGGTAAAAGTTATTTCTTTTTATCTTTTTATTTTTATTATCATTGTATGATTAAAAATCTTTCAAAGAAAGAATCTAATAAAGAAATAAAATCTTCAGTTTTGTAAATTCTTTTAAGTGACATCATTTTTAAAATCGATTTATTTTAATTATTTTATTTATTTTTAAATATATTTTTAATAAAAATTAAATTTTAATTTAATATTTCTTAATTATTATTTTCAATAATATGCCTTCAGGTAAAAGTTATTTCTTTTTATCTTTTTATTTTTATTATCATTGTATGATTAAAAATCTTTCAAAGAAAGAATCTAATAAAGAAATAAAATCTTCAGTTTTGTAAATTCTTTTAAACATCAGGTGCAGATTAGAATTGGATTCTGACCTCACTGAATTAATAGGTGTTATGGAAGAGGTAGTAGAAATGACGGGTATCAGCAGAAAATTTGCTCCCAGAAAAGATACTGAACAAAAAATTGATAATAAAGATACTACCAAAGAAAAAACCACTTCACCAAAAAAGGATCTTGAATGTTACAATTGTAAAGAGAAAGGTCATAAAAGTCCTGAATGCCCTCACCCAAAGAAAAGAATAAATAATATAGAGGTAGATGAAGAAGACTCCCACTCTGAACCATCAAGTGAGTTTAACATCATTATAGACCATCATGAAATAGATGTGATCAATGGTGATCTAGGAGATATTGACTCTATTAATAATATACAGGGAGAATCCAATCTTCCTCAAAGCTGGGACTTTAAACAGAAAATAAAACATGTTTCTGATGCAAAACTCCTTTACTCAAAACCAAAAGAAGGTATGAGTTATACCATGGGCCAAACTACCTTTAGTAAAATTTTATTGAAAGATAAACCAGTATTGGTCCTGTTGGATAATGGAGCTTTTTGCTCTTGTTTAGGAATTAAATTTCTATCTCTCATTAAACCTGACTGGAAAGAACACCTCTTACCTGCTCCAAAAGCCAAATTCAGCAGTTGTAATTTATCTATGCAACCTATTGGTATAATAAGCTTACCCCTTATATTTCCCCATTCTAAAGGAGCCTTGAGATTACAGATAGAATTTGTAGTCATGAAAGATTCCATGAGTGATTATCTCATTATTGGCAATGATTCTCTATTACTCTACGGAATAGATATCATTCAAAGTAAAGGTAGATACTATACTATAAGAGGAGAATGGAATAGGAAATAGGAAATCTGTAATATAAATTCAATGGATCAGAATACTCCTATTACTAAAGATAAGTTTGAGAATGAGTACTTCAAACAAGCTGCCATAGATCAAATCTTAGAAACACCACAAGTGGAAGATCTATTAAATTTATGTTATTTGAAATCATCTGCTTTCTGTACTCTAGATTCTCCTATAGGAAATGTAATTGGGCATGATATGGAAATAACTTTGAATGTAAAAGCTCCGTACCCCCCATTATTAAGAAGACCTCCATACCCTTCTAGTCCCAAGTCTAGAGCAGCATTATAAGATCATATCAAAGAATTAATAAATTTGGAAGTAATAAGGAAAGTAGGTCATAATGAACCTTTAGATATTACTACTCCAGTATTAATAGTTTGGCATAATGAAAAATCCAGGATGGTAGGGGACTTTAGAGCTCTTCATAATTATACTAAACCTGACTACTACCCTATACCTAGGTGTCAGGCTCTGTGATGCCAGGGACTGAATACCCTTTAGCTACACAAGCTGCAAAATGTTGGAAAATAGTCT
>JNCO01008918.1:0-11088 GCA_000785685.1 Uromyces viciae-fabae
AGCTTGGTGAAATGCGGCTTTTTAGGTTGAAATCGTTTAGGCTGATTTGTGGAGTCCCTAGGTATGCCTTCAGTGGCTGCAAGCATGTGTGCAGAAAATAAATCTTCTCCACAAGCAGGTGACTCTTGAGTAGCTTGATATCCACATTTTGCGGGGGAGGTTTCAATATCATACAGCAAGTAGCACTTGCTGCAACAAACAAATTCTTCAAAATACGGAGTTAATTGGAGTTTCTTAGTGATTGTACAAATATCTTTTGGAATATTTGATTCAAAACCATCTTCCGCTTTGATATTTTGGCAGTGAAAAATCATGTAGAGAATGAAGTCAATTGCCATCCAAACTTTTGCCTGACTGATTCCACAAAACAGATGTAGCCACGCCACAAAATATAGAACAAACCCTAGATCAAGGAAATTAAAATCCGCGACAGTACTGAAAACAGAAGATGATGAACTCACAGTAATCAATGGGGTTATTTTCTGGATCATTTGTTTCAGAAGATGAGTTTGATTCAGCTTGAGGTGGATGTTTGGAAAGAGGGCGGTTGAGAATTGATTTTTCAATTGATAAATGGTTAAGTTTTGATGTCGTTAGTGCCAGCTCTTGATCCACTGTTTGAGCTTTGATCCAATGTTTCCTTTGTGTACTAGGATGAAAATATGATCCTTGATGAACTTGACCTGTATCATTGGTGAAAGTATGAACTGAACAACTGGGGCAGGTGCGTAAATTGAGGGGAGGAGGAGCCATTGTGTTACGGTATTTGGAAGGCTGATATGATTGCCGGTGTAACTGTTATATTATAATTATATTATGAAACAGCTGATTATGACAGCTGACGTGGTTCAAAATTCATATGCGCGTGGGGGCACGACTAACCTCACGTCTGCGTGACTAACCTCACGTCTGCGTGACTAACCTCACGTCTGCGTGACTAACCTCACGTCTGCGCGACGTGGGGGCTCCCATGTCGCCTGTTTGCACATAGTGTGTTAGACTAATGAACTGAACAACTGGGGCAGGTGCGTAAATTGAGGGGAGGAGGAGCCATTGTGTTACGGTATTCGGAAGGCTGATATGATTGCCGGTGTAACTGTTATATTATAATTATATTTTGAAACAGCTGATTATGACAGCTGACATGGTTTGAAATTCATATGCGCGTGGGGGCACGACTAACCTCACGTCTGCGTGACTAACCTCACGTCTGCGCGACGTGGGGGCTCCCATGTCGCCTGTTTGCACATAGTGTGTTAGACTATTTGGATGTGAGATTTAATTCCTCATTATAAATTATAATTATCAAGAAAAATATAATATAATATAAATTAAAATAAATTAAAATAAAATAAAATAAGATAATAATAATATATATTTGCAGTCTTTCAGGCATGTATACCATATACTGTCAGGAGGCTGACAATATATCTAGATATCCTCTATCTCTGTGTTTGTCTCACTTCCTTTTCTTCTTCCCCTCCTTCCACCAATCTTCTCCAAAAGTGAGGCAAAATTGTCAATCCACCAATGCAAACAGCCAAAATCACTGAAGGTACCAACTCACAAGCAACCTCCACCCAGCTTACTTCGCCAGCAACCACCCAACCAAAAATAACAGAAGCAACTGAATCTCAAGTAACCTCCACACAACTCACTTGGCCAGCTTGTCAATCCACCAATGCAAACAGCCAAAATCACTGAAGGTACCAACTCACAAGCAACCTCCACCCAGCTTACTTTGCCAGCAACCACCCAACCAAAAATAACAGAAGCAACTGAATCTCAAGTAAGCTCCACACAACTCACTTGGCCAGAAACCACCCAACCAAGCCAAATAACTGACACATTTGACTCTCAAGCACCCTCCATGCAACAAACCTGGCTGCCAACCACCCAACTGAGCCAAAGAACTGAAGAAGTTGACTCTCAAGTATTCTCCACCCAGCTCACCTGGCCAGTGTGGAATTTATATTTGTGTTGGGAAGCGGTGGCAAAGGGAGAGTGGTAAAAAGCATTTTTCAAGCTGATCAAATTCTTTAGCAGAGATGGAAAGTATCTGCAAAGTTTTTTGCCTTTGGTGTTGGGGATTTGCAGTGCTTTTTGCTAAAAGCGGGGGGTTTTGGGGGGCTGAGTGGTTATGTAGATTAGGCAATTGGATGAGGGTTACTCAGGAAATTTCTGTGGAGGAAATCAGACAAGGTTTGCTCAGGAAGGTGCTCCAGGGTAGATAGGTGCTAAGGGCTGCGGATCAGCAGGGGAAGTAGAAGATTGTTCAGCGGATAGTGATCTGATCCAGTGGGCTGCAAGGAGTAGGGTGGTGTTGGTCGGTGGTAAGGTGGATGTGGAATTAATGATTGGGGAAAACAGCTGCAGAGAAGGAAATGGGGGGGTATGAAGTGGAAACGGGGGGAGATCAGGGGATGGGGTGCAGGAAGGGAAGTGATGTAGATTGGAGTTGTAAATAGATATACACACACTTCTTAATACAGAACTACTTATACCAAAATTATAAGGTTAGAAATTCATCTTTCTTCAGGGTTATTCATCAAGTCTCTTACAGAGAGTAACTGTGGAAGTGCTAGAAGATAGACAAGGGCCAACTCACTTGGCATTTCTAGTCTAAAAGCGTAAGTTACTCTTATATTCTTGTTCAACTGGTCTCAAGGAGCGGAACCATTGAGTTCTGGAACCTGTGGAAAGGCAAAATTGTGTATGTACACAGGTTTTCTTTCCACACCAGCCACCAGCCAACCAAGCCAAACTAATTCCAACCACCTCTCCCAATCTCAATCAGCTCACAGAGGAGCTTGGCCCCATCAATCAGGCCATGCCGCAGGGATGCAAGGTTACAGCAACAAGGACTGCATGGTGCTAGCCAGAGCAATAATGGATATCAAACCCTTGGGTTCAAATGAGTGGCTCAAGGTACATGATATTTACCAGGAATACTCACTCACCAATAACCACGCAACCCGCCACGCAAAGGCCCTTAAGTCAAAGTTCCAAGCATTAGTGGCTCAAAAGAAACCTACTGGCAATCCCAATTGCCCAGCTTACGTCAGATTGGCAAAACTTGCCTCAAAGGCAATAGAGGAGTGTTCTTGTATGCCAGAGCTGGATGATCAACCATTTGAAGACAGGAGCCCCAAGTAAGCTGATTCATCAATTTGATTTTATCAGTTGATGTTAATATTACTCAATACTTTTATGATTCTTCTTCATGCCTTGGCGTATAGTGGTGTGGGGGCCCCAGTTGATCTTTCTGATTTCAAGGCACAAGAATCTTTGGTTAGTGTAACTTGAGCTGCTATTGGCAACAGTAACACTAACTTGGCACAAAATAATTAAAATAACAACGACCTGCCAAAGTTGGATTTGTCCCTTCCCAATTTCAACAAAATCAGCTTTGAATAACCCAACTCAGTTGATTCTATGATAAGTGAACACTCTCTGGAGGCATCTTTGCCTCATAGTATGGAAGGATTCCCACTACTCCTCTCATCATCTCAAGCTTCTAATCAGACATCAAGGCTCCAAGGGATATCAGCCTCTCAATCTACCTCTACATCTAACTCACACAGGAACCAATTGAGAAGATGAGGTGTGCAACACACACACTCAGAAACCAACTGTCCTTCCTCATTTTCCAAATTGCTTATAAAGAACAAGGGGATACTTGCAGAGTTGAGAGTGTCCTCATCAAATACTTTGATCCAACCAAATGCAAGGCCAGGGAACTTGAGCAAAGCATGTCACATTTCTACTCAATGCGCTTGCAAGAAGCCAACACAAATTTTGTTTGTCTACAATAAATAGTCACAAGATTTCAGAAATAAAATCTTTGAATCTGTGAAAAAAATGTTGCTAAAATTCATGACCTTCAACAAGGACTAATGAAAAAAAGCATAGCACTCCAAAGTGTTTCAAATAAATTGGATTTTCTCAAATTTAAAATGGAAATGCAGACTCAAAACACTTCAGCTGTTAAACCATATCCTCATTATATGTTTCCCCCTCATCCTGCTCCACCCACCTTTGCAACCTCAAAAAGATCAACAAATTAACATCCCTTAAATAGCCCAGCTAATCAAATTCCTTCATCAGAGACTCCTAGTGGGAATCATCAAATATAAATACAATATTTACATACATTATTATCTTACAATCATATTATATATAAAATTTTCACTTTTTCATTTGAATATTGAAAAAAATTAAGATGGTTGGAACACCAAAACCAGCTGATTTTGTCTCACAGTTAACAATATCATATGAAAGAAAACAATATGAGCTTAATAGAAAAGTATTGTAAGAAAAGAGAAATAGGAGAAGTTACCAACAGGACAATAAATAGTTAATTGTGATAATAACTAATTAGTTGAAGTAAACATAGATCTGATAGACCAAACTATTTGGAGTAAATGATTAGTGATTGGAATTTTAATTGAGTTTGTTGGATGAATCTTACTAGATGGTTTAAGTTGATTCTCTTGACAGTAGTAACAGTAGATATAAGAGAGGAAAAGGAAACAAGACAATTCTATTCAAGATTGAAGAAAATTAGTTTTGATTTATTTAGAGTTTGTTGAATGATTGAATCAACATTACCCAAGCAGATAGATTGTAACTCCAATCGACTTGAGATGAGTTTTGTTGTTGAATGGCAAGATGTTTTGAGATTGACTTGAACTGAGAATGAGGGTTTTGATTTATTCAACTGAGTGCGACTGGAGTGTTTGACTGGTTAAATATAGGTAACATTCTTGTGAAATTTATGTGTTTTTAATATAAATGGAAAAATAAAATAAGGAAATGAAATGAATAAAGGAATTTAAATATACGGATGAAAATGGTAAAGGCTGGAGAGTCAGACATGGATGAAATTCTAATAAATATTGGTCTTCCTAAGCAAGCCTAAAAACATACATTTTGAAATAAGAATATACAGAATTTTTACTAAATAAGAAAAGAGACAAGAATTTGTTTGAAAAAAAAAAAAAAAAATGATTGATTGATTTTAATTAACAAAAGAAAAGATACATGAATTCCAATAGAAAAAAAAATTATACATGAATTCAAAAATGAAAAAAAAAGATATAAGTTTCTTTGGATTGATATTTACCCTATTTTTTTTATATTTGTTTCTGTCATATCTCATATGCAATCATGTTGCAGTAAATCCTCAAAAAATTAACATCAAAACTTGTTTTGATGGAGGGAATAAATCACATCATGTTTTGCTACAATGGGACCAAGTGAAACAAAAGAGAGCTCAGTGTCAATGGTTTTACACTGATTCACTGTAAAACAATGTCATTTTTGTATTTTTTAAGCTTGACTAAGTAAGACATGTAATTTTTTTTGTTTCTTAAGAATATCATCATAATAATGTTTTATCATTTATAAACAAGATAGAAATCTTTTTTTGTAAAATTTTAATTGAAGAATGGAAGAGAAAATATAAAATAATATGAAAAAATCATTTTGAGAACAACACAAAATTCAAAAAAAAAAAAAAAAACAGAAACAAAAGTCATAGTATCAACTGATACGGCCTGAAATGTGAATATTGGAGAACAAAATCCAATGGAAATTGTGGTACAATTCCTGATTGCCCCCCTCCCAAATTTGCTCATAAACAGTTTCTATTTGGTTCATACCCACAATTTCACACCTAATTTGATGAAGCCTAATAACAACTTCTAATACATCTTGTTGAAACTGGTGCAGCCCAGAAGAGGTAGTTTCAGGCAAGCAAACAATCCTTGGATTGAGCATATTCCCCATTCTGCTGCTTTCCTTTCTGAAATCAGCTGTCAATTGAATTTTTGAGTATGTACATAGTCCTAGAGATTGGCAGGCAGCCAATCACCTGACTTTGGTGGAGCAATGATGCATCCCTCCAGTCAATTAGCCTTCCTTGGGAATGCTGTATTGCTTATGATCCATTAAAATCCGGGTTTTATTTGGTTGAGTAACTTGTTGCAGAGCCATTCTGCAATGTTTGAGTTGTTCCACAAACCAGGAGCATTGATTATTGAATTGATAATTCTTCCATCAGGGGCAAATGTGAGCACATTACTGCAGTAATGGTTGCATGTCCACCCATTGTAATACACATTCTGAATACTATATAATACAATATCAGCACACACAATCAATTTCAAGAAGTAAATGAAAACAATCAAAATCATGTACTCATCGTCACCTGGAACTTGAATTGGAAGGTTTAATCCATCAACAAATCCAAAACAAAGGGTTAGAAGGGGGAATTGGGACTGGATCATTGATGCGTAGCAAAAAAGGTCTTCTCTGAAAAGCCATTTTATTTGAGATTTTGGGTGCATTTGGAGGAATTTCAAGAGGTGGGCTAAGCCATTGTTCAAGTATCAAAAGCAAGAAGCCGGGGTGATACTGAAGATTTTCTGTAGGAAGATTTCAGAAATTGTTGAATTGAGCCATTTAAGATCTAATGAGAGGCACCCCAAACCATCCAGTGAGTGGCGCCAAGGTTGAGGTTCACCAAATAGGTTCACATTGTTACAGTGGATTACTTCATTCGACCACATAAAATTTTAAATTAGGTTCTAACCTCCAATACATCAACAACAAAGGTCGAGAAAAAAAAATCAAGAAGTTTGGAGTTCATTCAAAAACAATACATATTGACCTCAAGACAAAAACCTTAAGAAAAAACTACAAGACTGGCACCATAGACATAAAACTTGTCACATCTTTCAACATGATTGCTGATGGACTTACCAAAGCTGCAAGCAAAGATATTGTTGAAAAACTGGTGAAATCTGTTAATTCATCCATCATTGAATGTTGAATCAAGCAGGTGTGTTGGAATTTCATCATATTCCTATCAACAGTGGGTCAGTTACACTATCAGTAACAATATTCAACGATAACATCACATTTTTTTCTGGATTATTGCTAACATTTCTCACTTGGTTTTTTTCTTTTTTTTTGTAAAATAGAGGCTTCAACTTTTTGGCTTTTGTTACGTTATCTATTTTCAGCAGAGGTGGGGTTTTTAACAGACGGTTATTGAAAAATTCCAACCAAGCTCATGTTGAAACCCCCTGTGGGAGATCATTGTTAGGTGATATGGCCTTACATAACAAACAAAATTCTTAGATAATTGAAGAAGGGACGTTTGGTTTCATTAAATAAATATTCTCAAGAAAACAATCATTAACTCATTACGATGTTTCACTTCTTCTAATCTGTAAAATATTCCACATCAATATTGCAAGTGTCTCTTTAATTTCACAAGTTTCACCACTCAATTTTCATTTCAGAATCTTCTCAAAATAAAACAAAACAAATTGATTAAAACTATGTTAAATCAATTAAACTCAGTCAATATCAAATCAACTCAGCCTCATATAAAACTCAAATATTGATTCAAATTAAGCCTCAAAATCTTTCTTTTCTTTATATTTCTTTTCTCACTTTTCTTTTTATTTCTATTTCATCTATTCTTCAAATTTTCTAACTCAAAAATATGAACTGTGCTATTGGTGAGATCTTACTTATCTTCTTCTTATTCTAAATAAAATACAAATTAACTAATATTCAACAATCTTAGTTTCATAACTCAAATAAAATCAATCAGATCTTCAACTCACCCAAAATAATCTTAAGTATTTCAATCAAACAAATCAATTCTCAACATCAAGTTTGTTGATTTTCTTTTTCCTTCAATTGGAAATGTTTTCTTTCTATTCAAAATAAATGTACTTTTTTTTATTTCAGTTTAATGCTTCTAGAAATTCAAAATTTAAATTAAATAAAATTTATATCTTTTATAATTGGCATAATTTCAAAGCGACTGACTGGGCGACTAACTGGTGTGTGCCACTTTTCTATTAAGCTCTTTTTAGTTTTTTCAATATTTTTTTTGATGACTATGATTCCCTTGTTTTCTTTTCTTTTGAACAGATTGAATTTCTCAAAAAAATGAGAATTATGCTTTTTTGGTCTTATTCTGCCAAAACTGTTTACCTTCTGTTCTGTTTTGCTTTTATATTAAGCTCTTATTAGTCATTTCAATTTTGCTTTGATGACTACATTAATCTGTTGCTTTCCTGTTGAACAGATAATTGAATTTCAGCAAAAATAATACAGTAAAAAGCAACAAACATATAATTTAAATTTATGCAAAATCAAAACAAAAAATTAAAGCAAAAAAAGAGAAGAAAATTGTAGAGGTCAGAAGCAAGATGATGAATCTCTGGAGAAGGCTTCATTAGAATTGAGTAATAACAAATACCAAAAGATTTAGGCTGGAGACCAAAGGAAAATGAAATAAAACTATTGATGCTTCCTTGAAGACTATGAACAAATCAAATTTTTTAGTTTATCATCAATGGGAGGTAAGTTCTTTTTCCTTTGGTTTTGCTCCATTTATACAGCTCAATTACTCTTAGCTTCAAGGATTATTTTTTCATTGGTAGATTTTTGAAGAATACTACTAGCTTTAATTTTCAGAGAAAAAAAACTATCTTGAAAATGTTGAGTTTGAATTAAATCTTCTTTAGTTTGATTCATTTACTGATTTGATCATGAAAAATTTGACCTTTGATTTCAGCTTCAATTCCTGTGCCTCCTCCTGTTACCATTTAATCTTGGCCACAAGGTTGTAAGCTTAACTTTGATCCTATAAATTTCTATTCTGTACATCTCCTTCAGCTGAAACAGTCTCTATGATACCGATTTAGAATTTCTTGAGGATGATATTGACAGTGTGCCAATTGAGTTAATGTCACGTGCATTAAATGTTGAGATTGATGAAGGGAAACAGGATAATGAAATTGAAATGAAGAAACTTGATAACCAAGATATATTAAATTTAATGAGACATATGCAAATGGGATTGGAGGCGCCTGGCAGGTACTCAGCTGGTCAGAATCCCTCAATCCCAGGAGTAATCAATCATTTGAAAGGAAATATTTTTTTATATATGCTATTTAGATTATGATATCTGGATATTGGAAAAAAAATAGGGTTACTGGTATGATATCCCAGGATTTTAAAAATTAAAATAAAAAGGGGCTACAATATCCCTGGCCCCACTTACTACCCACTACTAGTAACTATAAAGGCTAAAATTGTAGCTTAAAAAAACTAAACTATCAAAATGGCCCAGATATTTCAGTTTCAGTAACAACCCAGTGCTATTCCTATCCTTGCTGACCTACTTCTTTTTATTTTCTATTAAAATTTTTCTTTCTATTTCTTTCCTATTTTTTTATTTTACTTCAATTAGTTGAATCACATAGTCATAGTCAAGTTTAACTATCACTTAAAAATAATTTACATCTGTGAAACTCAAGTGAAATACTCAAGAATCATCAACTCTCCCTTAGAAAACAATTTGTCACAATATTTAATCACATCAGAAACTACCAAGATCAATGTTGTCAACATCACCTTGTTGAAGTCTAGTCAAGTAACTCAACTGGTAAATCTGATTCAACATTCTAGAATCTTATCTTAACCCAAATTAATCATCAATGTGTAAAATAAACTCATTAAATTTCAAACAACTATTCTCAAGTCCTGTTGCTGATTCCAAAGATCTAATTTCAAGCCTCACTAAGAATTAACAATCTACTAAATTCAATCCAAACTCAAACCCTAACTTGTTTCCTTTTTAGTTTGTTCTTGTCTCTTTTATTCTATGTCCTCAACCTGATCTGTCTCTTTTATTCTATGTCCTCAACCTGATCAATAATTCTTAGATATAAAATACTATCTATCCTGTTGGTTATTTTTCTCAATGTCTTTGTTCATGTCATTTGATTTCTAACTCACAGAAGTGGTTTATCCTTGAAATAAAAAGTTATGTTTTTGGTGTTTAGCCACTATGAATTCTTTCTAATATCTGTTTCAGGTCTTTTACACGGCATTAATTTGCTCAGTCAATCTTTGATTTTCTCCATTTCAGAGTGTGCCTGAAAAATTTACAAACACACACCACCATAAAGAATCGAGAAACCAAATTGAGTTGCTTTCACAGGAAAAAAGAGGTCCCTTTATTCTTGCCAAAGCAAGTAACCTTTGTTGCTCCATGCGTTCGTTCTTGTCTCTTTTATTCTATTTCCTCAACCTGATCAATAATTCTTAGATATAAAATACTATCTATCCTGTTGGTTATTTTTCTCAATGTCTTTGTTCATGTCATTTGATTTCTAACTCACAGAAGTGGTTTATCCTTGAAATAAAAAGTTATGTTTTTGGTGTTTAGCCACTATGAATTCTTTCTAATATCTGTTTCAGGTCTTTTACACGGCATTAATTTGCTCAGTCAATCTTTGATTTTCTCCATTTCAGAGTGTGCCTGAAAAATTTACAAACACACACCACCATAAAGAATCGAGAAACCAAATTGAGTTGCTTTCACAGGAAAAAAGAGGTCCCTTTATTCTTGCCAAAGCAAGTAACCTTTGTTGCTCCATTTTTTCTTGTGGTGAAAAGTATCATTCAAAAGGGATATATTTTAGCACAATAGCACGGGTCAATTATTTAGATGGTTTCAAAGAAAGAAGGCTTGAACTCAAAAATATGCAAATCCTTCAACTTTGCAATTGGATGCATTAAATTTTGATTCAAGCTCATTTACTTCCTCTTGTAAAATTGGTAAATCAACATCCAGTAGCTTATTGACAGAGACCTCCATGGGTAAAAGTTCCTTCATTGTATTCAATTGTTCCTGCCATGCTTTGAGCTCTTCTTCTCTTTCCTTTTGTTCCTCTGGTAATTTTGGAATTGTTTGTTTTCAAAAAAAGTAATCAGTTATCACATTAAACAATGAGATATTAAACATCTGCATTGTAACAGTTTTTTTCAACATCATAAGCTGAATATTTCTGAACAAAAAAGTTTGTACTAGTAATAAAAACCTAGGTATTGCTCAAATGCCACCATTTAATCATCATTGTGAAACAAAAATTGACAAGCTCCACATTTCTTGGCCTGTTTGGCTTGTATGAGCAAGATTTTGTGGAACTTGTATGCAAGTCCCTGAAGTTATCAAAAATTAAATGGAGACCTTGCCAGTGATTAGAAAAAAAA
>JNCO01008926.1:0-11084 GCA_000785685.1 Uromyces viciae-fabae
TCTAATTGCAAGCCCGTTCCGACTCCGATGGTCCCTAAGACCAGACTAGTCAAAGCAACTGATGAGGATCATCAAAAGTTTCTACAAACTGGATTTAAGTATTGCACTTCCGTAGGCCTGCTAAGCTACCTCGCTGTATCAACCAGGCCGGACATAGCGTTTGCGGTATCCCAGCTTTCTCAGCATCTGGAACATCCCGGAATGTCACACTGGCGCGCTATTGTTCACTTGGTCAGATATATAGCTGGTACTCTAGATTTTGGAATCACTCTCACAGGTTCTTCATCCCCCGCTCTTTTATCTATTTATACTGATTCCGACTATGCAAATTGTGAAGAAACTAGAAAGTCATACTCCGGATACATTTGTCAACTGAGTAGCTCCATTATCTCTTGGCGTTCAAAGAAGCAAAGTACTGTCAGCACCTCTGTCACCGAAGCTGAGTAACAAGCTCTCTATGACGGCATGCAAGAAGCAATCTGGCTATCTTATCTATGCAAATCTCTCAGAATCAGTCTTTCAACTGTACCACAGCTGCAAGTTGACAATCAAAGTGCCATTGCGCTCTCTCACAATCCTCAGTTCCAATCTAGATCAAAAGCTTGGGATGTCAGGTTCCACTGGATTCGGGAAAAAGTAGAGGAAAAATTAGCCAAAATCAATTACATTCCGACAAATGACAATCTTTCTGATTTCTGCACCAAGGCTCTTGAAAGAATCAAACATGAAAAGGCAATAGACGCTATGAAATTAAAGATTCAATGATTGAAGGGGGGTATTAAGACATCAAGAAAACCAAGATCAGACCTAAAGACTGCGCAACAGTGATACAAATTTCCTACTATTTAACTCCACGTGCTTTACGTTGTAATAGTTTTTTCTCAGTGTTTTTGACTTGTTAAAATATATTTCATACATTTAACTTAAACACACTTCACTTGCGTATTGCTTCTCTAGGTCTGCACTTTTGTCATTATCTTTTCTGTCTTATTTCATACTCATTCATTTCATCATAAAAAAGTTAATTCTGTCATTCTCTTCTTTCATGACTTTATCAGGTGTGCTTCTTCATATACTCGCTTGTCTCAGTCTCCTGTACTTAAAGCACAACCGGTTATTCATAAAAAGACCTTTTATCTTGAGAACCTTTATAAATTACACCTTGTAAGATCTGATAGCAAATTGAGATACAATCAGACATAGAACAGAGATAGAAGCTGAGATACAGGAGGCCACCTGCATGCAGGTGGCAGACTTTTTTTTGTGGTGAGTGAGATTGGAGCACATTGTGAGCTTCTTGACTAGGTTTGTGAAAGCTCAATTGTGACATGTTTGACAACAATTGAGCCTAAAACAAAGTATAAACCCATAGTTTTCCACCTCTTATGACCATGTTTGTGATCGTGTCTCCATGGTATTCAACATTTATTAAGTTGAAATAATCATTCTCTTAGTTGGATAAAAATCTAAGAAAATGGGAAATGGAAAGCATGGGAGAAACCTAGATTATACATGATGCATAGCAATAAATATGCGCTAAATTGCGCTATCCATCAATCAGTGGACATGCTCAGGAAAAAGAAAATTCGCGAAAACAAGTTCTCTCGGCAAAGATTAATTATTTACTATTGCGTAGATGAGGTTCCTTCTGATCATGAATGAAATTTCAGCAAAACTACCGACACAGAATGTGGGCACACAAAAGAAATTTGTAAATGAAAGAAGTGTAATTTGAAGAAATGTTCTGACCAGTTTCAGTCTCGTACGTGACAAAATACTAGTTGATATCATAATCTATAGGTTTACGTTGTTTCTCTCTTCAGGAAATTTAACATTTGGAACGAAAAGTTAGATGTCAGTTTTATGCGACTAACGTCAATTTCCTTCGGTGTAAACTAAACACAAGAGCTTGACGTTCTGCAGACCTTCGTAAATTTAGAGAGGAGATCTTTTGAATTGTAGAATTCGATTGGACTTGGAAATTTTCCACATGAGTTAGAAGATTGTTCTCCAACTGGCCCAAAGTTTCCTCGTTTGAGGCAGAAGAGCAGGTTGATTCAGGAAGAATCGTGCAATTTTTACATCAGAAAATTGATTGGATTGAATTTTGAAATCTTACTTGTAGAAATTGCTGTAGTTGGATGACTTCATCAATCAGTTTGTGTTTCTTTGCTTCAAGCTGGGTCTTGAAAGTAAAGAAACCGGATACAATCTCCTCGCTTTTCAATATTACCATCAGGATTAAGGAATCCGAGTGAGCCCAAGTTTCCCATTTTGTTAAGATTCTATCAAATTGTTTCGGAAGGTGTGTAACCGCTAGAATGTCATATCTATTTGGCACTTACAATTCACTTTCTTGGTCTCGGATCAAGCTCTTCAATCGATCCAATAAAACCCCTTGAAGGTTGAATTTAATCTCCTCGATAGTTTTGTTTTGTTTTTTTACCAACTTTTGTTTCGATTGAGATTCCAAAGTTTTTAACAGGTTTTTCATGTTGATCCTGATTAGATCAGCCATTTGTGTTTTTAGAAGACAATAAGAAGGGATCGATTCAATTATTTTTTTCAGTGAACCGAAGTGTGGGAACTATAAAGAAGCGCTAATGATTGCGGGAGAAGGAAACTCAAACCTGGGAGTGTCACTACTACCAGAGCTGTGATCGATGTCCTCACTATGATCCACAAAATCATTATTTTTGTGATTGGATACGTTTGACAGTCTCCGATGAAAAGGAGTTGTTAACTTCGGGTTTTTATTCTTGACTTGTTTTTTAGATGGCTGCTTTGATTTGAGTGGCATGGTTAGATGTCCTCCTAGTATGGAAGCAGTTGGTCTTTTTCTCTTAAGAAAGGAACATCTTAACCTATCTTTCAAGTGTCATGCAGTGAGTCTGATGGCATGGTCAAGTCTCGAGCACCACCCAAAAAAAGGAGAAAAAAAAAACGCTAAGCACCCATTCTGACGTCATCAGCTAGGAACAAAAAAACCTGAGTAAGGCTTCACACCTAACTTTGATCGGTCAACTAGCAGCTTTCAACGCAGAGCTGAAAATCCTTGAGCTGTATGATTGACGGCAACTGATTCGCCGAGAGATTTTTAGAATAAAAAGACCAAAACAAAAAAACCAACCGTCTGATGATGACGAAATACAAGAGAATTAACATTATATATAGACATGGAAACGAGGCTAAGATGATTGATTATATGAGTAGATAATTCGGTCAAGCAAATGTGGATTCATTCTCTCAATTTCCCGGAATGACGAATGGCATCTGGCGTTGTTTAGCCATCTCAATTTCTCCACGCAAGGCTTCAGCAGACTTTCCATGCCTAAAACCATATATTTGCGTGTCAATTGTATCAACAGTAAGCATTCTGATCACGTGAACCTTTTTAGTTTGCCCATATCGTCTCAGTCGTCCGATAGCTTGCGTTTCACATGCCCTGAATTTGTCAGCCGTGGGTAGAAACAATGGCGAGACAAAGAAGGCATAGTTGGCGTTCGTCAAATTCGCACCTGATCATGCGTTAGGGTAAGCAAATGAAATCAAAAATTACCCAATCAGGATTTAACTCTAAGATTCAATTAATACTATCACTTACCACTGGCACTTGCATCCGTAGCATGCAACAAAAGAACTCTGATCTTCGGGTCAGTCTCATTTTGAAAGTTGGTCATCACCTTCATTCGATTCAAGGCCGTCCCCATCACACGGGCAACCCCAATGCCGCGAGCCTGCAAGGCATCGTAGACTTTATCTAACAAGTCACTGAACTGAACAAAAACCAGTACCCGGTCATCCTTTTTGAGTTGCTTGATGAGATGGCACATGCGCTCTAGCTTGATTCCAAATCGGCCAGAGGCTTCATCGTGTCCTAGTGAGTCCGCCCTGATTACACTTGAATCACGGGCAGGTGCACTACAGCCGGTGCTATTCTTCATCCAACACTCTTGATTGCGCGCACATTTCGTGACAAGACTGAGTGGGCCAGAGTGTCCACAAGTCGACAGAATCGCTAATGGTTCTGATGTGCCTTCGTGTTCTATTGTGACACCGACATTCTCCTGTTGCACATCACGCACGATTGTAAAGTAACGCTTGGACCGCAGGCGGTTTACGAGTTCTCGGTTTAACTTTCGCATCACGTGAATCAGCTCTCGCGCCGCCCACTTCCGCGCGGCCAGCATTTCATCTTTGCTCTGCTTCTTGAGGTCTTTAATCTCAACTCCTTCACCTGCCGCCTTTTTGGCTTTGGTGACCGCCAATTTGGGATCGAGGTGAATTAACACTTCCTCGACATCCGGATCGCTCAGTGAAATCTTGGGGGCTACAACCCTGCCATCTTTCAATTGACAACCTTCCTCAGCCAGAATGCTTTGTAATTTCTTGTTAGCTTCGTCATCTCCAATGTTCCCAAAAGCGTTTCTGACATACTCCTCAAAAGGAGGAGGGCGTTCATCCTTCTCATACAAGCCATTCGATTTGGTGTGTGTATATAGGATTGCCGCCTGTTTCAATCGCATTCGAAGCTCTGACAAGCACTCTTTTAATTGTGAAGTCCTCTCCTTGAGGATAACAGTACAAGCTGCCCCAGCGTTTGCTGCTTTGTGGGCGGCAGACTGAGCGTCCAAGTCTGACGTGAAATGTGAACAACGTTTCAGCAATGCCTCTTCTGCTGATTTGCTTTCTCCGAGGGCAGCTGCAAGTCTTTTTTCACGATCGGCGATGCCGCTGTTCGTCTTCTTTGTCCTTGATACTTTTTTGCTAAGGGTAAAGAAAATGTGAGAAAGAAAAAAAAAGCATCTAACCGACGAAAAAAACAACACATGAGCTTACATGTTCATGTCAAAAGATTGAAGATGGTGGTCTAGCTCAAGGTAAATCGCGCGCTCAGCTGAAGGGAGAGAAATAGGCTCCAGAATTTCTTCGTATGGAATTTCATCGATTTCCGCGACATTTTGTCTCACAAATTGATCCAAAAACATCTGGGCAACTTCATCCCGGCGATTATGCCAGGCGGCCGATCTGATTTCTCGGAACGAGTGAAACTGTTCAGCTGCTGTTTGCTGCTTTGTAATCGATTTGACAATCTCTTTAGGTCCTTCACCATCATCGTCAATCCCCAAGTGAATGTGGAGCAATCGAGCGATTCTAATATGATCAACTGTTAGCTTGAACAGCGGTCAACCTCAACTTCTTATTTGTATGTGGACGTACGATTTGATTTCAGTAAAGTTGGCGACAGGCGGTGTGCCCGATAAAACCCAAGTACTCCATGATTTAATGGCACCGACAGCCAACCTTTCTCTCCCTCCTAGGTAGGTATATTCATCAATGACTCTACGTCGCCAGCTACGCATTGTCAAGTCAGTGGCTGGTAAATGGTACACATTGACGATGAACATACGAACTAAAACATGTGCAATGGTGGACAGTGCATCTCATTCCAATCATCTTGAGCATCACTATTCAATCTCCAAACGTCGCCCCCATGTCCCTTCTCCGCCTTCGACTTCGGTGGGTTTGGCTTATTCCTTTTGTGCTGCGGTAGATCAGACTAAAAAAAAAAAAGAGGGGGGAATCTTTTCAATGAAGGTGAACGAACAGTGGAGATCAGATCCGGACTTACATCCTGTGGTTCATCATCGGAATCGCTATCATTATTCTTAGTGGCATGTTGTTTCATGTAAGCCGCCCCTACTAATCGTTTGGACTGTTCTTGACGACCGGCTTCAGCTTGTTCCAGTTTTGCTTTAGCCTCTCTAATAGCCTTTTGCATTGCCTTTGATCCCCCATGCTCACTAGTTAGGATTTCGACATGCTTCTTCATATTTGCAAGCGCTTCGTTCAAACAAGAAGCAAAAAATCGCCCCCCATTAGAATCGTTGGGAATTTCTCTGGTCGCGCCAAGATGAGATAGATTGCTCCAATAATTTACACTGCCGAATAGAGTTTCTGATACGACAACAACATCAGCTTCCTGGAGGTCACTGATACTAGTCGAATTCAAGTGTGCCATGTTAATAATTGAATGTACTTTGGTAGAATGTTTGCCTGTGAACTTAGAAAACTCAGTAGGCCATTGACCAGAAAGGTGAGCCGGAACAATGATAAGTGTGGCGTTCAATCTAATAAAGCCTTTGGTTTGAATGGGAGGTATTTTGGGAGGCTCATCATGTAATGTACTGCAGATTAAACCTATGGTTATGGCCGTCTTGCCATAACCTACTTCATCTGCGAGGACGCCTCCTCTGACTAATAAGGGCCGTTCTGCTTTACCTTCGGCACGCCAACCAAGTGGTAAAAGCGCGGCTTCAGCTATTTCCTCCTCAACAAACGTATGCTCAATATTTTCATCGAGATTTTCTTGAGTTAACATCCATGATAATGATCTCAACTGCTCGGGTCGCAGGGGTATCTGGAATCGTTTCGGTTGAGGTGCAGCTGGATCCTGCTTGTTGCTGCGAAGCTTGAAGTCGAACTTCGGACGGAGAAGCGACTGTGCACTGGATTCATGCTCAAACGTCAACCTCCAAGAGGGAACCACTGTGCCACTAAGAGCGGAAGCTGGAAACCGGGCAACAGCTCGATGAACGAGAGTGGCGAAGTTGACGCCTATCTTCATTTCTCCACACCCAGCATGTATGCGAAGCTGCGTGACAAAAGGCGCTGGTCGATTTTTCAACGCCTAATGAGAATAATGGGATGTCAATGCGATATTTAAACAGCTTATCACCAGGGCCAATTGCGGGATGAAGATGATATTACAAACCTGCTCATAACGACCCGCTTCCACTATATCTTCGTGCGGCACAAAGGTGCCCTTGCTGTTTGCCTTCAAAGCCCATTGGACAGTTGGCGATGACGGAGCACATCGCTGACAATTTTTTAGGCACTAAATCAGAGGCAATGGTCTTATTAGATAAAAAGCAATTGTTTACAATATGTTTCATCTATGTACCTTTTTCGGGTCCAAAAGAGAGCTCCATTTGGACAAGGATTGAGGATGCGGAATTCTTTCGATGATCCAAGCTAATGCCTGGAATGAACTCTCACCTTCGTGTGGAAGGTTGATTTCTCTCCAAGATCCATTACCCCACACCGAATCGAATTGATTGGTTGGCAGGGGGACCTTGCAGCCCATCACTACGTTGGCCCTCTTACAACTATCTTCATCCAATGTGACAGAAACACCATTTTGGGGGATATAATAAAGGCCATCTTTAGCATCAATTTCAACCTGGTCAATTGAACGTTCCGCTGGACCGAGTGTTATATGGGCAGCTTCTACCCACTTAGTTGACACGCTGCACCTGACCGTTTTAGTTTGTTTTGAAGTGGGCCGCCAGCTGGGATCGAGTGTAGCTTCGATTGGTCTCACCACGCCGTAGTCTAATCTAGAATGATCAATAGAAAAAACCGCACAATCATCCACTGGCTCGCCACTACGGGTAGGATCGAGGAATAGGTAAAGTGGCGGCAATCCCTCGTCCTCGTCAGTGGGCTGCTTCCGATGCAGCATATTTTGCGCAGTGCCACATTCAGAATGAAGTTCCCAAGTGCCATTCAACGAGCGATCGAGATATTTATGAGAAGCAACTGGGGTGTGAATCAATAAATGAGACCACCACTCTTCTGTTAGAGCGTCCGGCGTTACTAAACCCATATCTTTTCTCCAACCTGGAACCAGGTCGCCAATACCTTCAATTTTTAGATCGAATGAGTGATTAACAGGCAAACGGAATTGCCATTGGCCCGACGTCAAATCAGTTACATCTCGCGGAATTCTCAATCGAGCAACAGGCGTGTTCAACATGAGTCGTGGAAGGCTTTTGATAGGTAATGTCTTATCGGGCTTGATGAATAATCTCCATTCAGGAAGCAGTGGATCTAAGCGAAGTTCCAGGGCAGCACTTGGGGCATCGAAAGTGGCCACCCAGATAGCTTGTCTTTTAAGCGATGTATAATGAAACTCCGCATCCGATATGGCCTCTAAAACAGCGTCAGTGATAACTTTCCAATTCTTGAGATTGACATCTATGTCAAGCCGACGTGCTTCAGAAATAAGCCGCGTAAATAGTTGCTCGTTTACGCCACGAATGGAAAGTCTCATGGGAAGGATTTCTTTCAACTCGCGCTCAAACACACCAGGACTTAATCTTTCAGAATCGCGAATTTGATAGTTGTGCCGCGGACGCCCACCACAAGCCTGGCAAGAGGTGTAACCGCATGTTTGGCAACACTGAATCTTTGCGCTCGCAGTTCCAGATCGGCCTTCGCAGATACAAAGACGGGCGCTGGCTGTTGCTTTGCCAAAGAAATTGGCCATGATTGGGCGAGTTGTCGAAAGATCTAACGAATGTGAGCTAAGTTCATGATCTCCCGTAAGACCATATTCTGGATTGTTCTCCGCGGGCTCCTCCATGATTACATCAGTCGATCCGGTGATTCTTTCCATACGCGGAACAGTTAGAATCAATGCTGCCATCATTGCGGACGCAACAACAGTCGTACTCATAGCATTTCCCGCTAGATCGGCGAGTTGGTCCTCAGATTCTTTAGTTAATAAAAGTCCAGATAGGGGAATACCTTGTAATGATAGGGCTTCGCGACCAATCAGTGGACCACCGCGGTTAGTAACATAGGCAATCATATTAGGGGTGAGGCATGGCGTCAGGCCAAATTTCCCACTTCCAGTCATACGATCGACATTTTGACTAAGGTTCCAAATAAGAGTCTTGTAAAGAACATCAACACCATCCTTGACTTGCCGGAGAGTATTGATATCCATTAGATCGACGACTCGTTCTGTTTGGGCATTTGCCCAATCATTCCAGCCCCCATCAATGACCTTGCACACAGGACCATCTTGCCAAGCTGTGAGAGGTCTTTTATCACCAAGTTGTTCTTCAGCCCTTTGACGAGCGTGGCGACTTTCACATCGAGTCCAGTCAGTCGCTTGGCGACCCTGACCATCCTTGTTAGCTTTGATGAAAGCGAGTTCTTGCCTGGCACGGTGAACTAACGGATCATCATGATGAAACATAAATGCTTCTAATGGGGCGGAGGCGGGGCGGGCCATTTTTGAAACCAATGTAAGCCAAGCACTAGGAATGTTTGGCTGGCCTGACATCCGTAGCTTCTTGGGCGTTGCAATCAAATATACTCGGGTTCGTGTGTGAGGAATATAATAATGCTTGGTATCAAATCTATTTTCCAATGATAACCGGGGATTAAAAGTGCCGATGTCAGTCGTGATAACTGACGCTGCAATAAATTGAACCGGGTAATAACTGACCTGGAGAACTCGGCATCATAACCAATTGATTCAAACTTTTCCTTGACTTTGGGCCAAGGGGCGTTGCAAACGTTTTCTAGAATAATAATAGGCGGACGTGAGTTTTCAACCCATTTGAGCATTCCATGAAAGGTGCGACCGGATTCTCCGCCAGCGTCAATCGTCTGATTTAAGCAGCATAATGAGTTGATGATGAGATCAGGACTGTATATAGTTGTAAGATTTGGAATAAACCTTTTTCTGATTGTTTAGGCCGGAATAATCGACACAACTTGTGCCTGCTACCAGCATGTCAACATCAGTTGGTACCCTGACCTTGGCACCATAAGCCGTGGTAGCTTCTTCATCTTTCAGCTCGCAAACATCTCGGAATAGAATCGGAGGTTGAAAGTTCCGCTCAATGTAGGCTTGCTTAAAAGGCTCGATCTCACACGAGAAGACGTGCTGCACTTTGAAATCTTGTCCCCAGAGTTGCTTAGCAGCTTTGGAGATAAGCCCCAGAGCCAATAGAGGGGATTCAGTACCGCTGAGATAGATTGTGTCAGTAGCTAGAAAAAAGCGATGGGTATGAATCCAATGTGATAAAATGCCACATACGAGCACATGGTTGCTACGCGCAAGTGTTGGCCTCCTAATTGATCGATTATATCCTTGAATTCTGGTCGATTCTTGACTATGTCTAAAAACATATCCGAAATCTCTGTGAGTGGGGCAAGCTTGGTTTCATCAATTGTTTCCTTTTCTTTTCTGGAAGGCCCTCCAATGTTACTGGACCTCGCTTTGGGTTTGGGGATTTTCTGGCACAGCGGAATAAGTTATTTCTGTCAGCCACTATTAACAAATTTCGGGGGTGGGCGGTAAAACAAGGCTAACAGAGATGTCCTTCTTGATGAAATTACCGAGGGTGTTGCCCGATTTGGCGGTAGACTGTGGGGTGATGGGTGTGCCGTTTCTCAGAGAATGGTCACAACAAGCTCAGATTGTTTTTGATGAACTCACATGCTTTTTAGGAGAAACGTAGGTTTCTATACAAAAAAGACTTCAAGTGAGTTTACGAAATAAGAGAAGCGCAGAAGAGAGTAGAGACAGACCTGATTCAGATGGTTCTTCGCCAAGATCATCCTCTTCAACACTGGCATCACTGATAACGATGGCTTTGGAGCGCTTTGGAAGAGGCTTCTTAGGTTGTGATGCGGCGGAGGTAGATTGCTTCTTGGAAGGAGGGGAGTTGTCACTCGAGAAGGAGGATATCTTCTTGGGAGAGTCCGTCGAGCGAGGAACCACAACTTTGATGGCAGATGATTTCAAAAACATATCCGGTATCTTGGGCACTTTCTTAGTGTACTGGTAATTGATCACATGAGTAAAAATTACTCAAGGTGCAGGAAAGAATACATGATAGGAAGTAGTAAGAAGAAAGTTACGATACCTTCAATGATTGAGGTTGCACATTTTCATCTGCAGACCTCTTCTTTGAGTCAGATGTGGTTTCGAAGCTAGCCATCACGTGGCGAGATGCGTTGGATCAGATGAGGTATGGCGACTGTGGTGTATATGGAAGGGGAAAGGAGCGCGTTGGGATAGGTTGAGGATTCAGCACGCGACGCGAGCAGATCACAAGCTCAATCCGGGGCCGGACCTTAGGTACCCCGGATAGCGGTACCGGCTGTGGAAGTTTGTAACATTCACAAAGCTCTCTGCCTGCACCCCTGACAGCCTTCCCCATTGTGATTATCATGGTAAAAGCCTCTGTAAGTCCAATTCCTCAGATATGAACTATCCA
>JNCO01008927.1:0-11084 GCA_000785685.1 Uromyces viciae-fabae
AAAAAAAAAAAAAAAAAAGAGGGGCTTATCAAAATACCGAAATATACAAAAATACACCCCGCGGATATCATCCCTGCTGGAGATGCTTTTAAGCATCGATCCGAATTCATGGGATTTGTCTGAACTCTGGGCAGTGGGATGCCGGATTTCGCGCAGTCAAAGCTTGATCCCCTCGGAATAAATTTCTAAGCAGGGCTTACATAACGATTTTATCGTCTTTCCCTTTCACTCACTCCAGTATCACCATCAACTGATCTTCGAAATTCACCACGCAATGGACCCAGAAGATGTTCTCGACTTCGGTGAAGATGGTAAGCTGTCATGACTTTTGCATCAATCTTCCATAACCTTATATTCCATTTGCTGATTATTTTTTGTTTGTTTTCATGTTCAGATGATGGGTTAGACGTCATTTCATTAGGTGGCTCCGATCATGACGGACGCCCTGTTTCTAACCGTTCAAGCTCCACCATCCCAGATTTTACTTCGTCAGTCCTGGAAATGTAAATTCCCAATTGGATTTTCAGCTCATTGTGGCCTTTTTTCTTTCATCACTGAATTTAACAAAGGCCCATCAGCCGAAGCACAACTCACCTCCGTCCTTCTTCCTCAAGTCGTGCCCGAAATCGAAAGAGCCCTCACCCTCAAATCAAGGATTCGGATACGTCTCGCCGTCGTTTTTCTCGTGTCGGTCAGTCTGAAGAGACGAAAGAGATTGCAAAATCAGTCCCTGTGTTGAGGAACGAAGTCAAAAAACCAGCTCAATCATCCGCCCATCCCTTACGCGAAAAGCTACCCGAGGGTTGGATTTCTCGCATTTCTAAAGCTGGCAAAACTTATTACGTCAATGTTTTCACTCGCACAAGCCAATGGGCGCGACCCACCGAGCCTGCCATGGACAAGCACTCCAAGCCAATCGGCAAGGTGCGCTTTGAAGAATGAGTGCTTCCTCCTCATCTGATTTACGCTTACCTTTTCTGACTGCTGTAGGTTGGCTCTAAGTCATCAGGCACGCAACCTGTCCCAGCAGAACCTTCGGAAAATCTTATTAATCAAAACCAAGCTGATGTTGAGAAACCTGATGTCGCTGTGGCCGCAGAGGTTCCTGCTGTAGTTAACAGGTCCCACATAAAAGTCCCTGACCCTAAACTCCCGTCGCAATCTCTGTGCGATTCATATAAATCGATGCACTCTTGCGATGTAGCATCACACGGTGATGCTCCGCCCGCGAAGCCTCTAGAGCAAGTTCGTCTACCAGAGATCTCCAGGTCAGCCGAAAATATGAACAGGTCCCCAGAAAATAGTAACGTTCGATCTAAATTGACAAGCACTGGATCAACTCAAGATTTTGAACATGATAATGGCGCGCGATCCATTCCTCACGACAAGCCGCAATCTGCAATATCTGAAACTTACCCCAGAGGCCCTCGAATACATCCTGATCGACGCCAAGAGATTGTTTGTGCGAGCCTCAACCCCCCTTCTCCAGACAGTAGGATCAGGGTAGAACATCGTCGTGGAGAGTTTGTTCGTTATCCTCAACAGCCCGACACGTTTCGCTCTCGTGTCAATCCCCGGCCTAGATCAATCTCTCCCGACCCTCGTCGTGTTTCTTCCTGTCGTCCAATGGAACGTCATCTCAGAGAACGTACGTCGATTGATTTCACAAAGCTGGATAAACACATTTCTATAGTTTCTCGACCTACCAATGTTTTGCGCGCTCTGTTGCGCAATCACAAGTTAATCACTGTAAAATGATCTCACACATTCGCTTAGCTGTTCAGCTATCTGGTGCCAATGGCATACCCAAAGGCCCCGGCCGCACGTTTCTTGATCCCAGAAGATCTGTAAGGTCACCTAATGATTTCAACGCAAATCCTGACTCTTCAAGGTCCGACAAGAGTGTATTCATCTCATCCATGCCTGCTAGAGAACACTCCGATCATCGTAATGCTGATTGGCGGCGGGGACCACCCGACGATTCACTGAGTGAGATTCAAAAAATTATATGCCAATTGACTTCTTCGAGGTTTCTTTCAACCTAATAGTGCAACATGTATAGATCGTAACATGGTTTCTCAAGATCGCATCCCCGCTCATTGGCCTAGCCGTCCTCCTTCTCCAATCCATTCTTCTTACCACCATCGCTTCCCATCACGAGTTAGATCTCCTTTCCTTCTCCCCCACATAGACCACCCGTCATTGCACCAAGACTTTCAGCGTGGTCCCTTGCAACCCGACTGTGAGCCTCGTCCGAATGCTCTCCAAATATTTTCCATAATTGCGCTGTAGAATAAATGTACTTAAGCTTTTCGCAGAAGAAACTGACGCATTATTATTCGTTGCTTCAGTTTATCCCGCCGAACGGCCCCGTCCGCCATCTTCCAACCGAACGCTTCACGAGGGCCGCCCAACAAAACCACCTCAGTCAAGTGACTTAATCCGCCGCAACACTACTCGAAACGATACATACAGACCATCGTCTTCTATCCTTATGATGACACATGAGCTGCGTTTTCAGGATTCTAGACGGACCGACGCTTGTCCTTCACGCGACCAAGGCAAGCAAGCTTGTAATGAAATTAACACCAAAAAATCGGATACTTCTTATTTATGCTGTTCTCAACAGGCTCGCGTCCTATAGACCACATCGAAATGGAACACAAGAAATCACAAGCAGTTAAACCGCCATCCACCTTACCTAACCTGCCTAAGACTCCCCAAGTCTTAGCTCAGCCGGATTTGTATCGACCTCCTCCCCGAGGCGTGATTGTTCCCAAGGTTTCTCCTCGCCGTCCTTCCCTTCCGAAGTACTACCCACTCATTGATTTAGATGAAGTCATGAGGAAGGATAAGGCTACCGCCAGGTCATCAATTGAAAGACCATCTTCTCATAATTTACCATCTGACCCAGTTTCTCAACCAAATCCCTTGGAAGCATCCCACTCATCTCTATTGCCAGGTCCCGAACACGCTCAAGATTTTGATACGAGCAAACCTCCCCAGAATGATCCCAAACCCGTGGACAATGATGTAAGAGAGCCCCCCTTAATGGTAGCACTCATGGCGGATAATAAAAAGGAGGTAGTCTCTAGCTGTGAGATGAAAGATCTGGTTGAAAATAATATAAAGGAGGTTGTCCCGAACTGTGAGATTAAAGATCCCACTGAAAACGGCGTCAAGACCTCTGTAACTCCTGTTACAACGTTCCCACCTCGAGCAGCCGTCTCACCTAAACAAATCGTATCTCTGGCTAAAAGACTTGGACCGGTGGTTGCCTACTCATCAGAATCTGCCAAGCTCGCACCTCCACCTAAAAGGCATAGGCAGAATCCAGTAGAGAAAAGTGAAGTAGAACAGAAGCCTATCGCACCTCCTGGTCATTCAAAAGTTTCGTTTGTAGCAGTGGCAGACTTTACTAAGAATGCTGATACAAGCCCCAAGGGAATTAGTGAAAATATGAAAGGTCCACCTAGGTCTGAAGAGCAATCCACTCAGATGGATGGTTTTCACGAAATGCCTCCTCCAGTGCTTCAAGATAAAGTTATCAGTCTTCGAGGGCGAGCAGCGCGGCAGTTTGGCGAAGCTGGTATTGGTGAGCAGCTAGGGTCGAAGGTACGCTGCACTATGAATGATCTGCTGCATATATTAAGCTGAATATCTTAATTTCCACCCAAAGTTCCAAGATAAGTCCCCTTGCGAACCCATTCGCAGTGGTGGCTCTCTTCGTGACAGAATCCAAGATCTCAATTTCTCCTCTGTACGGCCCATGCCAACACGGCGAATTTACCAACTTGATTCTCCCAAACAAAGTCCTCACAGCTCAGTCAGTCAAGTATGCAATTATGAATAATGCCGCCCAATCACTAACGTATCGGTCTATCTCTTCTCTCAGGTGACCACTCGTCCTCACGACACATATCCAGTCCGACCGAGAATCGAAGACGGTCTACCCTCATCACGTCATATCTCGGAGAGGATTTCAGGATTCCGCATCCCCCTGGGCGTTTCCTCACCGCATGGGGAGGATCGTTCTCCTCGCCATGTTCCCCGTCAGAGTGACTCGGGCTGGAGCGGTATGAGAGCAAGATATCCTTGATGTCATACCCTGTACCACATGACAGCTATGGCTTTTTAGTGTTTTTTTCATTATAAATCATGATTTGTTCATTCTTTCTTCTTACTACCACATGACAGCCATGGCATTTTAGTGTTTTTTTCATTATAAATCATGATTTGTTCATTCTTTCTTCTTAGATCAAAACAAAATAATTAAATTCACAATGCCTTGTAATTATAGTGGGAGGGTCACGGGTAGAAGAGGCAACAACTAAGTGGCATCCTTTTGATCCGTGTTTTCAATCATTTTGTTTGAAGAGAATCTATTATTCACTCAAGTCATGAAGTTGCTTTCCCACTGTAAGAGCAACAAATATATGTTGACTGCCACATGCACTCAATGTCATTTCATCATGTCAAAATAGCTCAAGGCTGAAGAGATGTTGATTGGGTAGGGGGCACCACTGCAGTTGTTTAGAACCGGTGCAAGGGTTTCACAGCACCTGTTCAGCATGGTTAGAACGCGCAGACTTGTAGAACAAGCTGTCATCATTTATTTTGTAACAGAAATTGACTTATCAATATTTATTTTCAGTCAAAAGCGAAAAGGTTAAAAGCTGGAATGATATGGATTCTTGGTAGTATTTGAAAACTCAAATCAGTGCGTTCGCCTATTCTTGACTTTTTTATGAATTTTAAGTTGTGCGTCATCTATAACTCTTTTAAAGTTGCAGCGAGAGGGTAAACTGGTATCAATCTCATCACTTAATTCCCAAGTAGTATCGGCCAGTTTTCGCATAAACCCAGTTGGACGTTCTGGACTACATGATGGGGAAGGTTGTGAGAAGATGGGATCATTGGACCTGTGCTTGCGACTAAATATATTACCTGGGCTATCCATCCCAGATGGAGATCGACGCTTGAGTTCGGCAATCCTAACACGTACTTGATCGGCTAGTTGATCAGCAGTCAGATTTTCTTCTTCTGTAATTGTTTCGGGTGATTCTAAATCAACAATGTCTTGGTGATTCAAATTGACTGAGCAATCTTCAGGAACATTACAATCAAGTCCATTTAAGAATGATAGATCGGGAATTTGATTTGATGAAAAGGATTGGTAGGCCTGCCGGAAGTCGTCAATTGCAGGACCGACAATTTCTTCAGGAATCTCAAGCTGTGTTACTTTCTGGGAGACAAGATAAATATAGTCATCATAGGTATACAGCAGACTTTGATAGCACTTCTTGAGGGCATCATATAGTGCGGTGATGCGGGCCAAATCAGTGGTAGTAGTGCTACTACGAGGAGAGCAACCAGTCGTACGAGAAGATTCAGGTCGTGCGGATTGCGGCTCAGGACGATATCGCTGTAGGTCGTAGGTACCAAGTCGTCGAGTGGGAGGAGGAGGAGGGGAAGGCGAGGAGCACTTTGAGACCGGCACAGGGTCGGGTCTAAGATTCGGGTTGATGGCGTCGGCAGGGAGTGAAAAGACGCGCTGGGCAGACAAATGATCCGGGTCGATAGTAGGACGTGGAGCAAGTTGCGCATGCCTCGCAGGGTCAGAAGAGCTGGGGATTGGCTGTTGAAATTTCCATTCGTCTGTTGCTAGTAACAGCTTGGATGATTTGTATCGAGCAGACTGCAGCCTTTGAGGTTGCCTGGTGGAAGCACACTTTCGAGGAGATGACTCGAAGCAGCATGCACTGGAGAGGTCGGTAGGATAACTGTCCAAACGATTAGGTGAGGTGAGAATATTTAAGACTTGAGAGGTTGATTCTGACAAGGGGTCTATAGAGCGCAAGGAATAAAGGGTTTCAGTCATTGGTGAGTACTAGCGGGTTCAAGTTCTTGATGAGAGAATTACCAGTGGTAGCGATTTCCTCAGAAGCAAGACCGTAAGGGCAACTGGATTCATGGTCCCCTACTTGACCCTGGGTACCGATATAGTGGCAAGATTGGTTGGGACAACTAAGAGGCAATCCCATCAACGACATAAGATCTCGCCGGTGGGATAGAAAAGTTAAGACGATTCGACTCACCGGAAGTATCGACAGGTGGAAGCATGGCGAGAAGCGCTCCTAGGGTTAAAAGACACAAGGCAGGCTGTACAATTGCAAGGATCAGATTAGATTCCTGAGCTGTTGGTCTCATATTGTCGGGAGGCAACTCACGTGATCTGGGACATCTTACCCAGCGAGAGTTGACTGGGCGAGAATGGCTCGAATCAAGCTTCATGACGGTCTTGGCTTTTCTTGTCGACATGATATGCGCACAGGAGTTCAGTGGATGAAACAGCGGGTGAGAACAGGGCCGCGTTCAACTATTAATTATCAAGCTCGCCGTGAAAAATTCACTATGAGAAGCTTAAAATGTGCGGATGAAAAAATGTTTGAGATAAATAGCGCTTGTTGAGGCTGGGTGTGATCAGGAGTGCAAGATTTTCAAAGAACAAAGGAATCGATTGAAGATGTGATTGTCACTGCAATTAGAATGTTTGGTCGGAAGGGTGTAAGAGGGTGCAAATGGTTGTGTGAGTTAATTATTGATTTATTTAGAATAAAGGGAGCAGCCACAAAAAAAGAACCTCAGAGGTGGATTAAACTTTTTCAATGGGAAGCTAGCTGGAGAAATGGAGTGGTGTCGTACTTTCACGAGTACAGGGAGTTGTATATTTATCCAAAAAAAAAAAAAGAGACCACGCGCCTGATTGTTTCGCGTCGCGCCTCGTGCAAAGCAAAATGTAAATACAAAGGATATCATTCTACCCATGCATACAAGTCAAGCCTGATTATACCATCTGAGAGGGGTTCTAAGTTGTGATTTGCCGCATCCCATTGCACATTTTTTGAGAATCGGTTTAAAAAGCGGAGGTATTTCATAAATCCTCGGAGTAATCCATTCTACTACCTTATCACCTTTGTCCTTTCCCCTGCTCATCGGCATGATTGACGAATAAATGGAAAATAAATGGAAAAATTCATGAGTTAAACGATATGCGCTAATGGGAGATAGATTTATCCTTCTCAATCCTTCTCATGATCCGACATTTTATGAGCGTGGTTTTGAGTAAGTGAGATTCTGACCAATCAGAAACCGTAAATCCCGCGGCAGTTCAAGAAATGATTGTGTGACACGACCATGGTCATGTCACATATCCGTGATATTGGAAGCTATGGTGTTACAAGATGAGAAACTAGTTTGTAGATGATGTGTCATTTTCTTTTCAAGGAAAAGCTTTGTCAATACTGTAGGTTTTTTGTTTACCCATTATTGAAAGCCAAGGCTCCAAAAGTAAAGTAAATGGTGATCTCCACAATATTGAGTTTAAAATCAAATATGAGATACAACATCACTTAACCCTGAGATATCAATGGGATACTGAAACGCCACCTGCATGCAGGTGGCAGCCATATTTCTGTGGTGATTTCATTTAAAATATCAATCATTATTTCAAATCTTAATTTGTTTAATATTTTTCTATTTCTTTTCAAATTTGAAATAAATACTGGTCCTAGTACAACTATTTATAAATTGATCAAATATTGCCATCCCTTATCAAAGGTGGGGCTAAAAATCCGGAATTTTAATGCCCCACCTTCCCCACACTTGTCTCAATGTTCCAGGTGGCTTGCATCTGCAACCGTGTGTCAGAAAAATATGAAAAAATACTGGAAGGTGTGCTTCAAGTAGCCCTGCCAAACTGGAATGTTCCTAGTGGCTCTCTTGCTAATGGCTCAACAAAATTTGGGCATAAATACCAGGATCAAAGTTCCCTCATTTCCCCATCATTATTGATTTGTTTATTTTTAAAAAGTAATAAACACACAGCCAGCAAACCTCTCTGAGAACTTTCTAACCCATAAAATAAGCGCTCAAAATCAATTTAAGGCCTTTTATTAAATCATGAATCCTAGATACAATGTCCACAGAAGATCCCATTCTGTTGAAAGGAGCAATCAACCTCAAGATGACAGAACCTATAATAAACACCCTGGATATTTTCCACCAAACTATCCCTCTCATTTATATCATGAAAGCAACCTTTCAACTTCCTACTTATACAACGAAAGCCAGTTGTTTGATCCAACCACTCATCCTGGCCCCATGCAAACTTCCCACCCTGGCCCGAACAACTATCCTGTAGCTAGGGACACCAATCAGTACTATGATCAACCACACCCCAGAATTAACCTTCCACCAATGAACTTTCAAATGAATTCAACCCATCCACTTTCCCATACTTATCAACAACAGCATCATTATGATCATCAAAATCCATATCAACAGCAACATCATTATCAACCCCAAACTTCATATCAATATCCTCATCCTAGTCATAATTATCACATTCAGCCAACATTCAACACCAATGTGCCGCCATCCCAACATTATGAAAATGCTCACAGGCCAAGTAGACCTCTCTCACCACCATCAAAGAGGTCAGAGCTCTCATGATTCAATCTTGATTCATTATTCATTGATCACTTATACTTTTTTTTTTTTGGTTCAGAACTTCTTTCAGTGATTTAGAAAAGTGCCCAGCCCACCATTATGACACTTACAGGCCAATCAGACCTCCCTCATCGCTCTCCAAGAGGTAAGATCTAAAATCATGTCATTTTTTGTCATTAATCTGATGCCTTTTTGGATTTTTTCTGGCTTTTTTTACATTTAGGAGTCAGTCTTTGACATGAGGAGAGGAATTATAAAAATAGAAACAATTGGAAAAGAAAAAAACATCTGACAATGAATTGAAAATTCAAAACAGTACAATAGACAATGAGAAAAACAATGATCCACAACACCAATTTGTAACAGATGCAGCAATTAAAAAATCACTCATTGAGCGCATGAATGAAAAATCTGATAACTATGTGTTCATGTCACCACCTGAGTCCCAGTTGGATATAATTGAAGAGCTTATATCTTATGCTAACAAGTGGGCATTGCATCATGATTACACAATATGAATCACAAATTCACATGCTGGACAAGACGTTTACTTGAAATGTGATCAAGGTGGCTCTAACAATTCTTCAACTTCAACTGGGCAGAGAAATACTGCTACCCGTCAAACAAAATACCCTTTTATGCTGTACGGGCAAGTCCTGAAGAGAATAAAACCTTTCAAATGGCACCCATCAGTAAAATGTGCTGAGCACAATCATCCACCCTCCAAAGACCCACACTGCCATGCAATTCACCACCGGATACAACCAGAGGCAATTAAAAAAATCACTTCAATGTTTGATGCTGGAGTATCTTCTAGACATGTGCTTACTTCATTAAATCAAGAATCAGAAACAATCCTGGTCACTGCTTAAGATCTATAAAACTTGAAGAAGAAATCAACAAGGGAGAAATTTCAAGGCAAGAACTCAATGGAATATATATTGGAATACTTATCAACATCTCAAAGCAATTGGATTCATTCCACTTTCATATTGTCTGATGAATCTTTAGAAGGACTTTTTTTTGCTCATCCAGGAAGTGTGCGGCTTGAAAAGCATTTCAACCACATATGCCTCCTTGATTGCACATACAAGACAAACATGTACTGGTTCCCTTTACTTCACATTGTAGGAATTTATCATTAAAACAAATAAAAAATTATTAAATAAATTTTAAATCATTACAAAAAAATTCTTACAAATTCTAGCTCATAAATTCAACAAACTCACCATAAATAAATTCCTGAGCCTAGGTTTAATATCATAACCAATCAGCCAGAAACAATCATTGGTTTGAAAAGGAACAGGTCCAGTTAGCTGATTCAAGAAAAATTCTCTCCAAGCCCTCAGACCACCTGTTTGAGCACTGTGGTACTCTAAATTGGACTCAATATAAAGTAATTATTTCACCTTGAAGGAGCAGGAATTCTTGAATTTTTATTTCAGAAATGGATTCCACACCCAAATTAACCCCTAGTCACCCACCAAAGCCATATCAATAATTCCACTAGCTTAAGAGCTCTTAAGGCAGAAAACTCAAAAAGGGTACTTAGAAATATTTCACAACATCACAAACAACAAGAATACAGCTTTATGCATCACAAGATAATATATAAGTTAATAAACAACAACCAATATCACATAATACATATCTACTATCACATAACCACTACAAGTTTCATAGATAAGAGGCTAGGACCTCATTTCATGTACATATTCAATTGACACAGGCAACAGTGGGCCGCTACACTACATTACAATTTTTGACCAAAAACATATAGCGTAGTGGTCATTTTTCTAAGTTAGCAGTTTGTAGAATTAGCTCAATTTGTACTTGCACTACGCTGCCATGTAGTGTAACAATTTTTATTTTTTTTGGGTGCCTGTAGTGTTAGTTGTCAAATTTTCAAAGTTACAAAACCTTGTAGCATAACTTGGGTACAACTAACAGAAAATTTTCTGCCTGGTAGCGTAGTTGGTCTTGAGCTACCCTACACTACGCTACCAGTTTAGATAAGCTATGGGTTTCAACCACAAAGAAGAAAAAAAATCACTCAAGTTTCATCAAAAAAAAAATAAGTGAAAAAAAAACAATAAAAAAAAGATGAAAAAAAAAAAAAGAAAAAAACTGGTTAACTTAACCCACAATTTAACCAAAAAAAAAGGGGGCGTGCTAAAACGACACCCCTGATTTACTAAAACGACACCCTGGCTGTCGGTACGACAGCCAGGGGTGTTGTTTTAGTTAATTTTGACTCGGGGGGGTGTTGTTTTAGACACCCCGGACAAAAAAATAAAAAAAACCCCAGGATGCCACCTGCATGCAGGTGGCGGACTTTTTTTTGTGGTGTAAAAGAAAGAGAAAAAAAGGTAAAACAAACTTAGAAAAAAAAAGAGAAAATGAAAGATGAGCAAAGATGAGAAAAGATGAGATAATGGAATCAAAAAAAAAAAGCAGAAAAAAAGAAAGAAACTAAATGAGGAAAAAAAAAAAAGAAAAGAAAAAAGAATAAAAGAGCAAACAAAAGAAAGAAGAGAAAAAAGAAGAAGAGAAAAAAAATGAGAGAAAAAAGG
>JNCO01008928.1:0-11083 GCA_000785685.1 Uromyces viciae-fabae
AATTTTCAAGATTAAGCCCTCTGGCTGAAAAAGACTGAAAAATTTTGAAGTTCTAAATTCATGAATCTTAACATAAATCTCATCAAGTCAAACTCTTTTGGTGTCCGGGTCACCTTAACATTCAATATAACAAAGAGGCAGATAGACTAGCAAGGGAAGTGGCTGAAGATTTGATTTTCTCAACAGTTATTCACTTACCCCTGAGCTTTGCAAAACTTCATCAAACAGTCAAAAGGAGATCACTCACTCCAATTGCTCACTCAACAGAGGACTTGAAAAGATTTGGGTTTGAAATCAATACTAAATATTAAGACGTCAAGAAAACTAATACTCAGACCTAGCAGCTCTGCAGCAGTGATATTCAAGGTTCAAGTTCCAAAACCTAACTTACTACTATTTAACTCGTGTATACTTTTGTTATAGCAGTTTCTTTAGTGTTTTTATTTGTTTTAAATATTATTTCATAAAATCTAACTTAACACCCTTCACGTCTGTGTCACATTATCAGGTCTGCTCAATCTCTGGTTCTTTTCTTTAAAGTCTTATTCATTATCAATCATTTCATTCCTATTGATTCATTTGTTTCAATTCATATCACTCTTAGGTGTGCTATTCTCACTCGCTTGTCTGAGTCATTCTCGTGTCTAAGCAATTACGGTTCTTTTCAAAAGGTTATTGTCTTTTCTCATTTGCTCAGTTTATTCAGTGTTTTTATTTGTTTTAAATATTATTTCATAACATCTAACTTAACACCCTTCACGTCTGCGTCACATTATCAGGTGTGCTAGTCTTACTTGCTTGTCTAAGTCATTCTCGTGTCTAAGAAATTATGGTTCTTTTCAAAAGGTGTGCTAGTCTTACTCGCTGTTCTAAGTCATTCTTGTGTCTAAGCAATTACGGTTCTTTTCAAAAGGTTATTGTCTTTTCTCATTTGCTCAGTTTATTCAGTGTTTTTATTTGTTTTAAATATTATTTCATAACATCTAACTTAACACCCTTCACGTCTGCGTCACATTATCAGGTGTGCTAGTCTTACTTGCTTGTCTAAGTCATTCTCGTGTCTAAGAAATTATGGTTCTTTTCAAAAGGTGTGCTAGTCTTACTCGCTGTTCTAAGTCATTCTTGTGTCTAAGCAATTACGGTTCTTTTCAAAAGAACTCTTTGAATTCAGAACCTTCATAGGTTATGATCCCAGCAGCAAACTAGCTGCAGAAACAAGTAAATAATGACATCCAAATCAACCAAGACACTACCTGTGCTTAGCGAAGACAAATTCCCAGAATGGAAGACAAAATTTAAAGGATGCTGTATGCAACATGGCCTACCTCGATTTCTCTTGCCTACTACAATTAAAGAAAAGGAAGATCAAATAATTTTTGAAGAAAAAAAGGCCAAAACTGCCGGTATCCTGCTTCAATTCATGGGACAGGATAACATCTATCGATTTGTATCTAGCACCAACAAAGAAGAATCCAGTACTTTCTGGAAACTCCTGATTGACTACTACAAATTAAATTCTAGCGAGAATCAGTCTAAAGTTTTCGATAAATTTCTTAAACTTCAATTTACCAAGCTAAAAAAATTTATATCCAAGCTGAATTGTCACCTGGCATCTATGGCTTCTGTCAGGATTATTATAGGCACAGAAGGAGCAAACATACACATTCGAAAATATTATGTAGCAGAATGTATCCTCATGAAAATACCTGAAAAATTAAGTGTCACCAAAGGACTTCTTCAAGGCAAACAACCGCTTAAAATCAATATAGTGAAAGACACACTTGTAAATAGATCAAGAGAACATTCAGATACTCCTATCTCTGTAAAAACTGAAGAAACAGCTTTAGCCGTATCAGCAGAAGAAAAAAAAGACTCCCAGAGAAAGGTGCTCCAATGGAAAGCACAACCCAAAAACCCTTCATGATGAAAAGGATTGCTATCAGCTAATTAAGAACAAACCAAAACCAAAAGCGAAGAAAGCAGCTATTGAGAGCTCAGATGATGATGAATCGTTCTCTGAAGCCACCGGTAGTAGTTTTAAATGTATCTCTCATGCCTATGCTGTGGTTCAGGTTCCAAATGTGGTTTTCTTGGACAGTGGGGCATCTCATCACATGTTTGTTGAACAAAATGTATTTTTCAACTATAAACCAAAACACTCCACGGTCGAATTAGCTGATGGAAACAAGTTAAACATTCTTGGCGAGGGGAATGTTAACGTTCGAAATATCAAAGGAAAAATCATCAAACTCAGAGCTATTCACGTACCTAAACTTACTGGTACTCTAATTAGCTTTGGAAGACTGTATGAAAGAGGCTTTGACGTGGTTTGAACGGGAAAATCTAGTTATAACATGGTTGGAAAGGATAAAGAAGTTATCTTTGAAGTATTCATTACTAATGGGACTAGTCACATTCAACTTAAGACTCTACATCAAGGTCAGTCTCACTTGTGCTCTATGAAAACAGTCAAGCAGAATTCAGATGTTGATGATGATCCCCTTCACAGAAGAGCCGGGCATTGAGCAAGTTGTATGGAAGACTCATCTCTCCAAGTTATTGCGACTCATGCCTGCTTTCCAAGTCTCATTGATTCAAATATGACAATGTTATTCCTGCGGCTCAGCATCCTCTTGAGTCTGCTTACATGGACCTGAGTGGAAAAATTTCTCCCTTGTCACTTAATGACGGAAGCTATTATTTTAAAATCACTGATTGGTATACTCGATATTGGCACATCTTCATTCTAACCAAGAAGTCCAAAGAATTTGACCACTTTGTTGATTATTTTACTGAAGTTACAAAATATCATGATTTTATATTGAAACACATTATTTTTGAGGGTGGAGGGGAATTTAATTCCAAAACTTTTCTTGAGTTTCTCAAATCAAAAGGAGTAAGAGTTCATGTCACTTCCCCCTATACACCTCAGCAGAACTTTGTAGCTGAAAGGGGTAACAGAACAACGTCTGAGAAAGCACAATGTCTTTTAAAACAATCTAATCTTCCGTCAACGTACTGGGCTGAGGCTGTTACAACAGCGGTTTTTCTAGAAAATATTACCCCGACTGAGAATTTGAACTCGAAGAGTCCATATGAACTGTGGTTTGGAAAAGCATTCAACAAATATATTCTCAAACCCTTTGGATGTCTTGCATACCTTAACATTCCTAAAGAAAGAAGAAACGGAAAATTTGGCAATACTTCAAAGCGTGGAATTTTCCTAGGATACCAGGTGGGCATGCACAACTGGTGCATACTCACAGCAAATGGGAAGGTTTAGCGCAGTCACAATGTGAAATTTGTAGAGACTGCTTTCCCAGGAATCTCTCTATCCGCCTCACCTAGTTCAAATGACTCAGTAGTAATGCAAGAAGCTATAGATGTTCCAGATCAACTCAATTCAAGGTTGTTTTTGGAAGAATCATCTTCATCTCCGGAAGATATTTCAGATCAGGGAAGCATTAGGTCATTTAATACAGCTGAAAATTCTATTGTTAAACCTGTTCAACAAGAAACTCCAAAACCGTTGTGAGACTCTAAAAGAGGCTAAAGTTGATTTTAACCCTTATAGCAGAATTTAGGAAGGGATGATGGAGTGAAGACTCTGCCTTCCTAGGGTGACAAGAAAGTCTTAGAAGGATTTAAAGGTGGGTGATAACAGGGAGCAAGGCTACACCTGGTGCTGGTAAGAAGAATGGAAGTTTAAGAGAGTGTTTCCTGCACTCAGGTTTGGTTGAGGAAAAGAAAGGTGATCAAGACAGCAGGATAGCTGTGAGAGCAAGGATGTGAGTCAAGTCCTTTATGGCTCTTTCAAGAAAGGGGGAAAAATGTGAGCAATGGCTACACACTGAAGGTTCAATGAATGTTTAAGTATTTATTTCTTTGGATGGTATGTAAGTAAGTATTATTTATTATTATGGGGGGAATGTCCAGTGGGACTTTTGATTATAATTCTCTTCTGAACAGATTAGATCAGATCAGATTATTTTTCTGATAAAATCAGATTAGATGGGATGGGGGGAAAACACTGAGGAGAGAGCTCCTTATATAGACAAATGGGAATGAAAACAGGGTACAACAGAACAGGGTGTCAGAAGTTCATACAGTGCACAGACATGGCATCAGTGGTCCAGGCATGTATCTTATCTCCTTCCAAACATGTGGGCTAATCCCTTTTGAAACAAGTGGGAACTGTAATATGAGATCAGAGGCTTTCTAAACATGTGTGAGTGTGTGTGTACTCTGTGGTAGTTGAATATGTACAGTGAATGAGGTCATAGCCTCTTATCCATGAAACTTGTATTAGATATGTGATAGTAGATATGGATTATGTGGTATTTGTTATGGTTTATTGACTTATATACTATTTTCTTGATGCATAAAGCTATATTCATAATGATTGTGAAGTTGTGAAATAATTCGAAGTACCCTATTTAAGTCTTCTGCCTTGAGTAGCTCTTAAACTAGTGGAGTTATTGATATGGCTTTGGTGAGTGACTAGGGGTTAATTTGGGTGTAGAATCCATTTCTGAAATAAAAACTAAAGAATTCCTGCTCCTTCAGGGTGAAATAATAATTTTTTTATTGAGTCCACTTTAGAGTACCACACCGTCTTCAACATTGCCGCCAAAGAAAATAAAGCCTGGATGGGACTATATCTTAACATCCAATGTTGCTCCCCGCAGTATTTCATCCAAAATTAGCACCGGTTTTATTCTTGATTCAAAAAGGCGTGCCAATCTGGCTATTAAATTAGGTGATGGCTGGGAAGACAAACTCTGTGACTCAGTAAATTTTGCAAATGTGGTCACGACTGGTGATGCTATACCTAAAACATTAAAATCCGTCATGGCATCGTCTGAAGCTGAACTCTGGCAGGTGGCAATTAACAACAAACTATCTACCATGAACCTTCTGAAAGTCTGGAAGATAGTTCCTATTCCAAACAATATGGTGCTTCTGAACACAGTGTGGGTTTTTCGCAAAAAACAGGATGAAAATGGAAATACCTTAAAATTTAAGGCGCGGTTATGCGCTCAAGGCAATAAACAGGTCTTTGGCAAAGACTACAATGAGAATTATGCGCCAACTGGTTGGTCCACATCTCTTTGTGCAACTATTCATGCAGGAATCTCAAGGGGGGACTCAATCCATCAAATGGATGCAAAAAACGCTTTTCTTAACGGCATTTTGGATGAAGATATCTACTTGTGTGCTCCTTCCGGAGTAACAATACCTGGGGGCCATTGCTTGAAGCTGTTAAAATCAATCTATGGGCTCAAGCAAGCGCCTCGCGTCTGGTATAAGGAACTTAAATCATTTTTCCTATTGATTGATTTTAAGCCGTTGACAGCAGATCCATTTTTGTTTATCTCTCAAGTGCCTGACTGGGAGTGTTTTGTGCATGTGTATGTAGATGACATGGTGATAATCAGAAAGGATATCACTAGATTCAAAAAAGTTATCAGCAAGAGGTTTCTAATGGATGATCTTGGTGAAGCTAAACTACTTCTTGGAATCAAGCTGCATTGTCAGGGAAATCAGATGACTTTCTCACAGCAAAATTATATGAAAAAGATTCTCCAACATCATGGTCTAGTCAATTGCAAGCCATTTCCGACACCTATGGTTTCAAAGACAAGACTAGTCCCTGCAACTGACGACAAACGCAAGACATTTGAAGCCACTGGTTTCAAATTTTGGACCTCCGTTGGTTTGCTGAACATTGTGTTTGTGGTGTCTCAGCTCCCCCAGAATCTTGAGAATCCTGGAATCTCTCTCTAGAAAGTGGTGATTCATCTGGTCAGATATTTAGCAGGCACACTCTATTTTGGAATAACCATCACAGGTTCGCCAGAAGAGACTCAGTTAGCTATCTATACAGATTCTGACTACGCCAACTGAAAAACACCACAACGGTCTTATTCCGGGTACATCTGTCAGTTAGGAAAGTCTGTCATCTCATGGAGATCAAAGAAGAAAGCCACGGTTAGCACATCAGTCACGGAAGCTGAGTATCAAGCTCTATATGATGGCATGCAAGAAGCAATCTGGTTGACTTACTCATGTGACTCCCTAAAAATCAAACTGTTGACGGCACCTCAAATGCTAGTTGATAATCAAATTGCGATTGCTCTTTCTAACAATCCACAATATCAGTCTCAGATTTCACTGGATTAGGGAAAAAGTAGATGAAAAAGCAGCAAAAATTAATTACATTCCAACTAATGAAAATAAATCGGATTTTTGCACGAAGGCTCTTGAAAGGATCAAGCATGAACAAGCAAAACACTCTCTACAACTAAAGATTCTATTATTGAAGGGGGGTATTAAGAAGTCAAGAAAACTAATACTCAGACCTAGCAGCTGCGCAGAAGTGATATTCAAGGTTCAAGTTCCGAAACCTAAATTACTACTATTTAACTCGTGTATACTTTTTTTATAGCAGTTTCTTTAGTGTTTTTATTTGTTTTAAATATTATTTCATAACATCTAACTTAATACCCTTCACGTCTGTGTCGCATTATCAGGTCTGCTCAATCTCTAGTTCTTTTCTTCAGAGTCTTATTCATTATCAATCATTTCATTCTTATTGATTCATGTCTTTCAATTCACATCACTCTTAGGTGTGCTAGTCTTACTCGCTTGTCTAAGTCATTCTCGTGTCTAAGAAATTACGGTTCTTTTCAAAAGGTTATTGTCTTTTCTCATTTTCTCAGTTTATTCAGTGTTTTTATTTGTTTTAAATATTATTTCATAACATCTAACTTAACACCCTTCACGTCTGCGTCACATTATCAGGAGTGCTAGTCTTACTTGCTTGTCTAGGTCATTCTTTTTAAAATGCAGTAACTAAAGTTTGATTTCATTTTAGTTTTTATAAAAGCAATAAATAAGATGAAAGAAATAAAAGATAAAAATATACCTAGAGGCAAGTTAGGGTAATACAAATGGCTTGAGATGTTAAAGATGATAATAATGTATTAAGATAATAATTTTGTTTAATAAAATATTTTATCTAATTTTTATTTATAATAATTAAATTTGTTTTTTAAGAAAATGATAAAGTTAAAATTGATTTATATATGTTGATGAAAAACTCTTTATAAAATGAGAATAATAAAATAAAAATAATAAAAATCTTGTTGACCAAGTTGTTCGAAGAATCATGACGTCACATGATGCAAAATGATTTGATCGAGCTGATTATTCAAAAGATAATAAAATCAATGATTAGCTAATTTATAAATAAATATTATGCATTTAAAAATAATAATAATGAAAATAATAAAAATAATTTATTCATCACATTAAGCGTGGTAAGAATAAAATTAAATGTTTATTTAATTGTTTTCTTCATTTTTATTTTAAATATTAAAATAAAAATGCTAAATATTATTAATAATTGTGAATTCTTAATTACTGCGTAAAATTAAAATCATGCAGTATTTTTGACTCACTTCATAAAATAAAATCAATTTTTCTTTTTACAAAATTTTTACAATTCTCGTGTCTAAGCAATTACGGTTCTTTTCAAAAGAACTCTTTGAACTCAGAACCTTTATACTAAACAGTTGATAGCTAGAATGGACAAGTTGGAGAAAGGGATGGCAGCAGTTGTCCATCAACTTAGGTCAGGTCATGTTGCGTTGAACCAACACTTACACAAAATCACAAGGTCCGACACATGGCAATGTCCTCACTGCACTCTTCCGGAAACGGTTCAGCATTTCCTAGTTAGTTGTTCAAGATATAGGAAAATTCAGGCTATTTTTCGCTCTGAAGTCCATAAGAAAAAGATTGCAGTAAATTTAGAGAGTGCAAAATCTATCCTAGACACTCCGGCTTTATTTCCAATTTTGATAGATTATATTTTAGCGTCAAAGAGGTTTGACTTTGTCAAAGAGGTTTGACTTTGTCAAACGCTACATCAAAAAGGAACCCGATTAAAACATAGTTCATTTTCATTTAGTTCTTCTGTTCTACTCTTCATTTTAGATTTGTTTGTTCTTATTTTTCCTCAGTATTTTTTTATCCTTTTATCCTTTTTGTATTTTATCCTCTTTCTGTCTTCTTTCTTCCTTTTTTCTCCCTCCGTTTTTTTTTCTTGCTTCCTTTCTTGTTATTTTTCATTCTTTGCTTTTTTTTTCATTTGTTTGATGTTTTTTTTCACTCTTGTTTCTTTTTTCTATTTTGTTATGGGCTCTTCTTTTGTTAGCCTAGTCGGGCGCATCGGAGACAGCCATACCTTCCTTGACTGATGCACAAGGCAACATCTCTTAAAGGAAATTTCTCTCAACCTAAGAAGAAGGGGGGACCAGCTTGGGCAACTGGTTTTCTTCTTATCAAACAATTATAGCGATTGTAGGAGCCAATTGGTGTGCGGGATAGTGTCAAGATACCATAACCACTTCTGCCGTCAAATAGACCGGGGAGAGTCCAAATGAGCCAAAATGTCAACTCCGGGCCAAGAGAGCACCCAAAACAAAAAAAAAATCTTTTATCATTTTTTTTAGTTTTTGTTTTCGTTCCCATATATTTTTCCTTCAGTTTCATCTTTCTCATTGTTTTTTTTTCTTTCTACCTGTTATTCAGAATTCTATTTTTCCTAAAAACAAAAGAGAGAATCTCCGGTTCCTAAGTTTTTATCCCTTGGTTGTTATATAAAAAAAAAATCATCAAAAAAAATAGTTTTTCTTTTATTTTCTATCATAAAGAATATTTTGTATAATTTCTCTTTCACAAAATCTACTCTCAGAGATTGTTATAAATAAGAGTTGTTTTCAGGAAGTTTTTTTTTTTCTTCAAGAGATTTATTTTGGTCCTTTTTGTTATCATCTTTACATTATCACCGTTCTTTTTTATCTTTTTATCATCTTCTCATGAAATAGAAATTGATTCAGTACACAAACCAATAGTTTTGTGGTTGATCTTTACACAAAAGGCCAATTGAGTAGAGATAACCGTTTGAGAACATCCCACGGCACACTAGCCCCAATCAAGGGTGGCAATGAAAGTGGTGATGTTTCCAACATGTCTCCAAGTGTTAGCTTCTCACAAAACAGAGAAACCCAAGGAGGTCCGTAACTCTGATGCTTAAGCTATAAGAGCATCTCCAACGGCGGGAAGTAAACCCGGGTGGTAAAAGACCCTTTTACCACCCGCGCAGGACTTGATTTCTCCACCGCGCGGCGCTAAAATCTGGTTAAATCACATTCCCCGCCATCGCCCGCCTTTCCTTTGTTTTATTTTTTTATTTTTTCAAAACTCATTTCTTTTTTTTTTTTCAATTCACCCCACCAACCATGGACCACCACAAATTACTCAAAACCATCCTCAACTGTCAATCCACCACACTCATGAACTTGAACCAAATGATATCAAACCAATCCTGAACAATTACCTCAATTTTAGAAGCTAGCTCACTATTAATAAGTGAAGATGATGAAAATTCTACCAAAGAGTCCATCCATGGAGGCTCAAGGCCGGGAAGAAAACCAAATCTTGCCCGCAATTTTCAAGACGGATTTGACCGGCTGTTCAAAGATTACTTCTCCGATTCTCCGGTCTACGGTGAAATTCTTTTCCGACGCTGATTTCAAATGCGGAAGGGCCTTTTTTTAAAAATCGTTGATGATGTTGAACAGTTTGACCCCTACTTCACTCAAAAACCTGACACAGTGGGAAACCTGGGCCTCCAACCTATCCAAAAGATCACATCAGCACTCTGGATCCTTGCGTATGGAACCACGGCGGATTTAAATGATGAGTACCTCCGCATCTCTGAAACTACATCCCTGCAAAGCCTGGAACGCTTTTGTGAAGCAATCCATCAAATCTATGGACCAGAGTATCTGCGCTATCCAACTCCAGCAGACATGAAACGACTCCTTCAAGTTGGCGAGTCCCAAGGGTTCCCTGGCATGTTGGGCTCTATAGATTGCATGCACTGGCAATGGAAGAACTGCCCATCTGCATGGGCTGGACAGTACCAGGGCAAAGAAAAGGTGAATGTGAAGTTTTTTGTCTCATTTGATTCTCTCTTTTGAATGCTTATTGTTTAAATCAATTCTTTGTACCAAAACTTTGCAAAAGTAAACGTAAAACGTACTTTTTTTGCTTCCCCGTGGGAAATATTTTTATCCCATATTCAAATAGGGTTGAAATACATGTGATAAAATTTTCAGGCCATATTTCCCGCATTAACCATTTTTTTTGATTTTTTTTTTTGATTTTGTGTACTCCCTAAATATGGAGTACTTTGATTTTCTTGTTGGAGCTAAAAAGCTCAGAAGATGAAGGAGGGGTACTCAGGATGCTGGGAAAAAAGTTTGGGAACTCTAGGACACCTAGAAGTATTTTTAAAACATTTTTAAAAATTCAAAAAAGGCCAGACGGCAACCAGACGGCCTCCTGACATCAAAAGGCGGTGCGTGACAGGTTTTGGGCGGTGCGAAAAACGACCCCCTAAAAAAAAAAAAATACAAAAAAAAACATTATAAAAAACACATTGTAAAAAAATAAAAAAAACCCCTTGTAAAAAAACAATGCAATTCAACAAAAGAAAAAATGAATTAAACAATAAACAAATTGTAAATAAACAGAGAAATTAAATTAGAAAAAAAAAAAAAATGAAATGCAAAAGGAATGAGATGAAAAATGAAATGAAATTATAAATGTAATTAATTTTTATTGCCTGCCAATGAAAAGCAAACAAAAGAAAAAAAAGAAAAGAAAAAAAATAAAAACAACATGATTTCCACATTGGTTGTCAATTCAAATTACACATAAGAAAAGAAGAAGAAAAAAAACCTCAGAGAGCAGAAAAGGAAAGACTCCTTTGCTGCTCATTCATCATCATCAGTTTCTAAACCATCATTGGCAGGGACAGAGCCAAGTGCTGAATGAATATCAGCAATTCTTGGCATCTGTATAGCCTCAGGGTCAATTTGTGTCATAATTTTTTTTTTGAGAGAATAATTCTGTATCCTTTGCAAGGATAAGCTCAGCATGCCTGTAATATTAAAGTTAATATTAGTGAAAGTTGCAAACAAAAAGAAAAAAAAGAAGAAAAAAAACT
>JNCO01008938.1:0-11075 GCA_000785685.1 Uromyces viciae-fabae
ATATTTAAAAATTTGCACACACAGACTCCCAAAATCATTTTTGAAGCTGTTGCTTCATACACTATATGGATCTGGAACTCCTCCTCTGGATCACCAGGCTCCCACAACAACCTAAATGTGCTCAACTGATTGGTTTTTTCCCTTGACATCCTCAAAAGCGTGGCCCCTGAATGTGAATTTGAAAACAATGGGCATCAATACTAACAATGGTACTGATTTGCTGACAGACTATACCTGGGCTGGTCCAAAGTTTTTAAAACGATTTCACAACCTCAAGGGCAAACAAGGCAGGTAGGTGGCAGTTTTTTTCTTTTTCTTTTCAATTTTTGTTTTGTTGATTCCTCTCTCATCCATTATTTTGCAAAGATGCAGGAGGCTACTCAAAAAGATGTGAAGAGAGCCTTTTGGGTGCTTCAAGCATGTTTTGTAATCATCAAACAGCCAGCCAGAGGATGGTTACAGCAAAATCTCAATAAAATCATGAAAAACTGCATTTTCATCCACAACACAATGGTAGAGGATGAGCAAGGTATTGAAGGCAAATTTATTTCCAATGAAGTTAAAAGTACACCTAGTGCCATTGGGGAGTTGCAAAAAGGTCCCACTCATTTGGGATTTTTTTTTGCCACACACCAAAATATTTAAGACTCCAATGCTCACCGTCAATTAGGAAATGACTTGATAAAGCAAATTTTGACACTGAAAGATTGATCTGAACCTGTTGAAGAAAATCTTGAAAATTTGGGCTCTTTTTTTTTTTTATCTCTTGAGTCTTGGTTATTCTTTTATTTCTCCATTTAATCTGTTTATTTCTTTTTTTATAATCTTCCTTTCAATGTATTTTTTAGTTTAATCTTCCTTTGTTTTTTATATCTCCAAGTGTTCCTTTTTTTTTAATCTCTCAATGTCTCTATTTTTTTTCCAATTTCTATCTTTTTTTTTAATCTTCCCATTGATGTCCTGTCTTTTTTTTTCTCCCCTCTCCATGAAAATTACATGGAATTTTAAATAAATTTTATAAATTTTATTACCTACCCACTAAGGAACAATGAAAAAAACAAAACAATTGTGAAGACAGAACTCTGGAGGAAACTATTGTAAAAAAAGGAAATAACTATGTTTTTCTTGTTTTTTTTTTAATCTCTTGATGTCTCTTTTTTTTTAAAAAAGTCTATATATTTTTTTTAATCTTCCTCTTGATTTCCTTTCTTTGTTTTATCCCCTCTCCATGCAAATTAAATGCAATGGTATACAAATTTTATAATTTTTATTATCCACAAGGGAACAATAAAACAGAGGAAAAAAAATTGGAACACAGGAGGAAACTATTTTAAAAAAGGAAATGAGCTAAATTTAAAAAATCTCATCACCTTTCCAATAAAAAGTTAAAAAAACAATAGCAATCACATATTCTTGTATTTTTTAAGAATCAATTTTCTTTGTATAGAATAATACTTTTTTGCATCTTCATCAAGACCTGTTATGTCTTTACTAATGGTAGAATCTTCAGCAATATATTCAAAGCTTTTGATTGTTTTTCTATTGAAATCCTTTTGGATTGAGGGACTATGCTTTGATCAAGGAAAATCAATTTTTTTCTTTCCTGGATTGATCAATTCTGTTTGAGCTGTGGCCAAAATATCTGTTCATGAATCTGTTTGATATTCTTGCTTCATGTCTCTTTGATTTGCCTTTATTTTTTTTTTCCATTGGTTGACTTGTTTCACAAGGTATGGAGAGGCTGATTTCAGTAGTGACTTTGAAACTATCAGATGCATGGCTGGACTGATATTGTGTTTGTTTTCTTTTCAATTTGTAGATTTTTCTTTTCAAGTTCTTAATAATAGGTTTTCCATTTGGGGGCTTGGGACAGAATATTGTAAGCTCAGAGGTGAATGAATTTCTTCTTTTACAGCTCAGAATAAAGCTTCAGAGCCATTTTCAACTTGTTCTCCATGGATCTTCCACTTGAATTAGAGAGCTTGATCTTTTGGACACAACTGAAGACTCCGGAGAACTTGTTCACAGACTGATGTACCACACCCCAGAAAGACTTTAAGCCAATTGCTTTTTTGGGAAGTTAAAGGTATCACCGCAAGGAAGTGAACAGTGATACAAGTCCAGAATGCACTTACGTTTGGGTTGGTTCCATCAAGAGGGTCCTTGAAGATTTCAAGCCATGATATGCACAGTTGTAAATCATCATTTTCCTGATAGCTTCTTGTGCGGTCAAGTTTGGTGTCATAATAACACTTCCTTGATATCCACAGGGATCAGAGTAGCATTTTTGATCTTCAAATTAGTGGATGCCGGGTTTTTTTAGGAGTTTTATTGATATTTATTTTTATGTTGCTAGTATCTTTTCTTGATTTGGTTTCATAATTTTTCTTTTCATTGTTTAGGATAGGATCATATAATTAAAAAAAAAAAAACATCAAGTGACAGAGAAAAAAAATATGGAATAAAGATGAATAAATACCCAGTAGGGGAATTTGATGAAACTTTGAATAAAAAATGAAAGCAACTTTTTTATGATTTTTATTTCTCTTGATTTTTATTTTTGACAACAGAAAAAAAAAATGCAAAAGAAAAAGAATTCAGACAAGGTAAGGGAGGGACTTTCTAACCTTGGAATGGTTCAGAATAAAAAATGAGAAAGAACCAATGTTTTTTATTTCTTCTCCAATGCAGAGTATTTGACAGAAGAAAAAGCAAGAAAGCCCCTGGACAAATTCCAGGGGGTTTTTGTCAAAATGACAATATATTTTAATTGAATAAAATATTTAAAATAAAGAAATTATAAATTAAAAATTAAATAAATTAAAAATAAACAAATGAGGGGATTGGTTTTTGCACCACCCTACTTCTGCCTTGCACCACCTTTTGAAGTCAGAAGGATGTGAGTATTTGCAATTTTTTTAAATATTTTGGAAAAAAACTTTCAAGGGTCCTAAAATGACCTAAATTTTTTGGCAGCCTCCTGAGCCCCCCTGCTTCATATTTTGAGCTTTTTGGAACAAAAAAAAAATATTGAAGTACTCCTTATTTAGGGAGTACACTAAATCAAATAAAAAATATAAAAAAATGGTTAATACAGGCAATTAATTTAGGCTCAAAATTTCATCAGATGTATTTCCACCTTATTTGAATGTTGGATAAATTTTTTATGCACAGGGAAGCAAAAAAACATCACTTTTACTTTACTTTTTCAAACACTGGTCCATGTACCAAAAGTTTGCAAAAGTAAACATAAAAGCAACTTTGTTTGCTTCCCCATGGATGAGATTTCTTTCCCACACTTCAATAGGGTTGAAATACATGTGATAAAAGTTTTAGCCCATATTTCCTGTATTAACCATTTTTTTATCTTTTTTTTTGATTTAGTGTACTCCCTAAATAAGGAGTACTTCAATATTTTTTTGTTGTTCCAAAAAGCTCAAAATATGAAGCAGGCACTGCCAAAAATCTCCTGCAACTGCCAGCAGTTGACATACAGTAGCTTTAGTTTAACTTTGATTTTACTCTGACCTTACTCAATTTAATTGAACCATACTTGAACCATACTCTAATGCACAGTCATTGTGCAAAAAAATGAATCTTGGATTAAGTTAAAGTAAAAACTGAATAAAGCCAGAGTATGCTGCATGTCAACTGCTGGCAGTTGCAGGAGATTTTTTTGCAGTGAGGGGGGCTCTAATTTGGAATAATTTTGAAAAAAATCTCAAAAACGCTTCATAATGGGCGCCTGAGGTTGGTTTGAGGTTTTTTTTTTTTTGACTTTTTCTCATTTCCAAAGTATTTTCCAACATTTTCTAAGTTTGGGATGTCCATGGTTGATGCAGCTAGCTATTTTGCCCTACGGATAGTCAACGATCATGGGTTTATCAGAAATGATATACCATGTCGGCCGTTCTGTGAAATAAAACCCTCATTCCGTTGGGGTGAAGCCGATAATGTTTTTTTTTTCAGCCGATGAACATTCCGGCAGAAGATTTACTATCTTCTGCCGGATGTTTTCATAAATGTCTTTTTTTTTTCAAAAAACTTTTGGATTCATTCCAAATTTTTTTTTGAACAAAAATCAGAAAAAGACAATTTCAAAAAACTTTGGAATAATTTTAAAAAAAAAAACTCAAAAGTGCTTTATAATTGGGGCTCTAGTCTCTTGATCACCTCCACCATTGATCTATTAATATGCTTGCATAAAATCTGTACATCATCATGAATTATTTCAAGCATGGTAAAAATTAAAAATTAATTTAGTTTTATAAAGAAAATGTAGTCACAATTCTCATGCATTCAGATTTTTATTTATTCTAAATTTTTGCTCATTGTCAATTATGTGCTGTTTGTTTTTAAATGACGCAACATTTTTGGAAGAAGCTTATAATCTATTTAATAACAGTGTATTCAAAAAACCACAACGAGATCTGCAAGGAAAGATAGCCACAAGAACTGTAATTTTTTTTGTAGCTGGTTAGACCAAGTCTGCGAAGTGATAGAAACCCAACAACAAGATATAACGTGATGCTGGACGAATTTAAAAGCCTAGAAAAGACCAGGATGATCAAAAAGGGTTAGATTTATTAGTACAGAAACGAGTCAACGGAGTAATGTTGTACGTTGACTTACAGAATACTTGATCGTCAATTTTGCTAATCACTCTACATTTTTCAAAACCTAATTCCTCTAAATATTTCTTCATGATTGAAGTCATTGGTGGAGGACCACATAGGAGCATTCTGACTTGACTGGGAGGTCCTGCCTTTGGTAATTTGGATTCAATCATCTGTTTGGTCACAAACCCCGAAGCACCATCCCATTTTTCAGGAGGATTATTGAGTACATAATAAACCTAACTTTTTTTTAGACCAAACAAATCTTGATAAATGAGACATTGACCAAAAAAGAAAAGGATGATTTTTCAAGAAAAAAGAAAAAAGGGTTAGAATTAGAATTTAAGATATCTGTGACTTAACTGAGAACCGATTAGCATGTTCTTGATGAATTTGATCCAATTCTTTTTTTAGAAGAATATCATCGGGATTTACATTTGCATAGATAAGTGAAATCTTGGTCTGATCGGCTGGGTTCTTTACACAAGCCCGGATAATTTGCTATGAGTAGATGTCAAGAAAAACAAAAACAAAAAACAGTAGCAAACGCAATCTTTGATTGTTAATTAAGAGCACAGAAAATCATTGAATTATTAGAGTTGTAGAAATGAACATACCAGCATAGGAGTGATACCAGTGCCACCGGCTATCATACCAATATGATTAGTCAATTCTGGATGGTATCGCATTTGACCCTTGGGGCCTTTTACTTTAATAGAATCGCCTATGTTTAAAGTGGAGATATATTTAGAAATGTTTCCTTGTTCGTATGTCTGAAAAGAATGAAGTAGAAATCAGAGCTGTAAAACTTTTTTTTTTTTGTTTTGGTTAGGGAGAAAGTAACCTTGATTAAAAGTTCAAAATATCCACGATCGTCATCACTTGAAACAGGGGTATAACTTCTTTGGACGTTTTTGCCATTGATTTCAGCCTGGATAGAAATGTGTTGACCGATTGGCAAACCTAGTAAAGCATCCTTCTGTGGTAAAGAGAATCGATAGAGAGCAGTGTTGGGTGAAACGGGTGTCTTGGATATAAGTTTAAAAGATTGAAATTGGTCAGGATTTAACGCGGGCTTTGGTTCTAAAGGTATTGAAATGCACAAGTTAGTTTCTGTTTGAATTTCCAAATTTTCTTTTGTATTTCAAATTAGGATAACTTAACTTGGGGAGGTCATACGCATTAGAGTAATAGCAGTAATTAGGATCAGAAATAGTGTGAATATGAGAGCATTTGATTGTATGATTTCTGGTATCATTTCACTCTTGGTTTAATTTCGTTGGGGAAGTAATTTGGGTAATTCAATTTTTTAGTTTTAACAAATTTCACTTTTTAGTGTCAGCTGACTCTGAAGGAAACCACCCTGGAGCTAACGGTGGGGGCCTCAACCCACTCTTTCTTTCAAGGTTCCCACAGCAGCAGGAATGTTTTCATTGATCTGTCCAGTAAATAAAGCCCAAAATTTTGAATATAACACTATTTGTTATTATATCTTACATGTTGAAACTTGTTCGAAATTCAAATTCAACATCAAATTTTCCAATGGGTGGTTTTTCTGAAGCAGCCTTATCATCATTTTTGTGCAAGGAATCAGAATAAAATCAATCTTCAATCTAAAATTCAGAATGGGAGCAAGCTTAAAAAATCAATCACTTGCTCCCTTCAGCACAGCAACTGACCTACTCTGTGGAGCCAAATATTCAACTTTGAATTCAACTACCCCATTGATATTTTCTTGATGAGGTAGCTTTGCATTATAAAAGAAGATCTTTGAGATCAAGTTCAATTGATAGATACAGAAAGCAAAATGTTTGAAAAGCCCAATCAATATCTGCAAGCATATCTCAAAAAAACCTGTTTGTGTATGTGGAATCATACTATACTGTTGAACGTAATATTATTTCATTTTCCATTTTATCAAATATCATTCTGTTTATTCATCATTAGAAATTTTAAAAGGGGACAGCTGAATGCTCTATTGAATCAGCTCACTGGACAAATGACATTTTCCAAAGTGAAGTGGAACTGAAAGGTTTTCTCAATTTCTAATGAGAACTTGAAAAAAACTGAAGATGAAAACCATTGACTTTATTTATTTAGATGTTTCCCCTTTTGATAGTCTTCAACAGATACCCAGACTTGTGGTTGAAGAAAAATTAATAAAATATTCATCTCTAATATGAAAAAGAGAAAAAAATATTAACCTAGAGGATATAACTATTTATCTTAAGCTTTACACATATTTCATGGTAATAATTTCCTCAGATATAGAAGAACTTCTTGTTTTTAATAATTTTATATTTATTTTAGGCTTCAATTATCAAATTGCCCATTTACCGCCACACAAAGCCTTTTAATGTCAGGAGGAGAATATTCTTTTTCAAATATTTTTGAAAAATAATTTTAGGGTTCATAAAATTACTGGGTTTTTTTCCTAGCCTCAAGTCCTGACCACCTCCACTTCACTTTCTGAGATTTTTAGCTTCAAAAAATATTTGAGTACTCCTTTTATAGGGGGCACACAAAATGAAAAAAAATACAAAACAATAATTAATGGGCATCATTATTTACACTGCTCAAACCTGGTTGCACACTATCATTTTGACTGCCAGGGGACGTCACATTTTTTTTATTTTTTTAAACATTTTTTAAAAATACTTCAAAAGTCCCTAAAATTACCAATTTTTTTTGGAAGCCTCCTGAGTATCAGATTCATTGTGAGCCTTATGTCTCCTAGCTGGAAACAGCAGTGCCTCCAAATCAGCTGCTGTGCACCAATTGAGCCAAGACTTGCTTTTTGGTTACCAGTGTCACATGTGTTCTATCTTGTCTTCATGAGTTAAGCCATCCTTGGGTTGTTCAGAAAGTAAATTAAGGAGTACACAAAATCAAATAAAAAATATAAAAAAATACTTAATGCAGAAAATTTGGGCCCAAAGTTTTTCAACCCTATTTGAATGTGGGATAAAAAAGTTTTTCACACCAAGTTTTTGAAAAAGTAATGGTGAAAGCTACTTTTTTTGCTTCCCTGTGGAAAATTTTTTTATCCCACATTCCAATAGGGTTGAAATACCTGTGATAAAACTTTTGGCGCAAATTTCCTGAAATAAGTTTTTTTTTATATTTTTTGTTTGATTTTGTGTACTCCTTAATTAAGGAGTACTCATATATATTTTTTTTGAGCTAAGAAGCTCAGAAAGTGAATCAAGGGTGCTCAGGAGGCTGCAAAAACATTTTGGTAATTTTAGGGCCTCTCAAAGTATTTTTAAAAGATATTTAAAAAAAATACAAAAAATGTGATGTCCTCTGGCAGTTAAAAGGCGGTGCCCGACCAGGTTTGGGCCGTGCAAATAATAATGGCCTAATTAATGGTCGAAATATGTGTGAAAAACGTTTTGACATGTACTTCAACCTTTTTGAACTATGTGATAAAAAATTTAGCCATGGGAGGAGAAAAAAACTTATTTTAAATTTGATTTTAAAAATAATGCCTCCCAATGGCTAAAACGTTTACCCCATATCACAATAAGGTTATATTATCTTTGAAAAATGAGTAAAGTATTAATAATTATCAGAAGTTTTATTGCTATTGTTGTTTAATTTTACACACCCCCTTCAGAAGGTGAACACAATTTCTTTTGAGCTGGAATATTCACAAAGGGAAGCAAGTTTAGGCCCCTAAAAGTATTTTTAAAAATATTGGGGGAAATAACAAGCACAGAAAGTCCCTTGGCAGTCCAAAGGAGGTGTGTGGGAGGGAATGGGCAATACCAGATGGCCTCTCCATTTATCTAATAATTTTCATTTTTTGACAGTAAATTGCAATATTGATTCTTCTTAGATATAGAAGCCAGATTATTCTGTGATTGATCCTCAGCTAATAGCACTAAAACTACAGGTCATCAATTTCCTTGATAATTTAAACTAATCTGAATTTGATGAATTTTAATGTAGAAATTTCCTTGAAGTGAGACTTAAGATTAAATCAGAAGAGTGTACATACTCCATTCAAAAACTCACACACAATATTTCACCAAGTTTAATCAATAATCAATTATCTTCAACTCAAAGGAACTATACCTGGCTCACTTCAAGACAAAACCCTCATAATCATCATTGAGTTATATGGTTCTTTATTCAGCAGTCCAATAATTCTTTTCTTTATCTTCAATCAGACTTGATCACTCAGCTAACTAAAACACCCCCTGTTGATCTTCTCATTTTCCTTGTCTTTATTTATTTATTTTTTCAAATTTTTCTTGAGAGTTGTTTTTTGCACCCCAAACCTGTTGTACACTGCCTTTTGACAAGTGCGTGATGTTGCAAGGTGGTGCAGGTTTTCCATCTTAAAGCTGGAAAACACCTCCCTGAAAAATCATGGGATTTTCTGGGTTCCAAACCAACAGAGTTGATGGGCGGAGTCTGTGCACCCCTCCCATCAACTCAGAAAATTATCACAGCAACAAAAAACCTCCAAAAAGCAGAAAAAAGCAACTCACCTATTCAAGACTCAAAAAGTTCATAACTTGTCAGCATCTGAGACTATTAACATAGTCCAGAGAAGCTGCATTTTATTATTTTTTTATTTTATATTATTTTATTATTTTATATTTCTTATATTTCTTATATTTTATTTATTCTCATAAATATACCAAAAAGGAGAGTTGAAATAACTGTGTCTTAGTATAGAAGTTAAGCAACAGCTTTGATGATTATTCTATACCATAACCCAGGTTCAACTCCCCTTGAAAACAAAAAACAACATTTATTATTTTTTATAGAAAAATGTATTTGAAAATAGAAAATAACTTTCTATTTACAAAAATAAAATAAAGTTTAATTAATCTTCCATAATTGGCAGATTAATTTGCATAAACTGAAAATTATCAAGGTAAATTATTTACCATGATAATTTATACTTAAGATTAATCTCCCCTTATTGGCAGATTAATTTTCATAAATTAAATTTTATCAAAGTAAATAATTTACCTTGATAAAATATTCCAATAAATGTGAAAAAAATGATGTCATTCTTTCAACACATGAAAGAATGATGTCATTGAAAGAATTCTCAGCAGAATTCATAGTACATCTGAAAAATGACGGAGTTGAGGTTCACAGGTATAAATACCGCTCATAATCCCCCCACAAAACTTCAGATAATATTTATTAATAGAAAAATTTAGAGAAACATAACTTCAGTCATATTACAGGTAAACCCCTTTCGCTGACTTGCAGTTCTTCTCACCTTTCTATCTTAATACTAGCTCCCCTACTGCGGCTGCACTCCCCTTTATTTAAGGCTGGGCCGCTTTATTAATTTTTATATAAGTCCAATTGAACAGACAGCTATAGCTAGTTAGGGGAAAACCCTTTCTACCTCCCCTTCTGAAAAAAGGGGCTCCCCAGTTTGGTAGGCTTGCCAGGCATTGGGTGAAGGTTCTCCGCTGAGAACAAGCACTGCTTAAATAGTATTTATACTATTTAAGTACTCTAAAAAATATATAATAAATTTTATTTATTATATTTATTACTTGTGTCTAGTGTACCACGGCCTAAAAGGCAATAGAGGTACACTAGTGTAGTCATACAGCCTCACATAACTCAACCAAAAAACATCCCCAAGCCAAGAAAAAAATATCAAAATTTTTTTTTTTTCTCATACAACTTAAAAAATAAAAAAAAATTAGCTAATTTTTTGGACTTTTTTTTTATTTTTTTTCTTAAAATTAATAAAAACAGTAATCATCCCCAGGGAAACCCCACCACCCTCTTGTCCTAATGCCACCTGAATTATGGTGAGATTAATGGGTTCCCAAAACACTATAACTGATGAAAAAAAAACATTTTCTTTTTTTGTTTTCTTTTTTTTTTTTGTTTTTTTAATTATTAATTAATTATCTCCAGGTAAGCCCCTCCACAGCCCTCAATATTTTTAACCTAATGCCACCACTCTTACAGCATGACACCAAGATACTTGAGAACACACCAAGAAAAAAAACTGACCTTTTTTTTTTAAAAAATATTTTCTTCTTGATTTTTATAGTAGGAATATTTCTAGGAACCCATAAACCAGGTCCAAGCCCCAAAACCAATCAGTTTTCAAGTCCCTGTTTCTCTTATACTCCCTATTCTTTTCAAAAAATAAACCAGCACCTTCAATAATTATATAAGCCCATAAACTGATGCATGGTTTTTTTCCCCCCCTTTTTGTTTTGGTTTTTCTCTTTTCTCTTTTTGATTATTCTTTCTATGATGATACCAACAGTGGGCCAGCTACGCTACCCGTAGCGTTAGCATAGCGTAGTGTTAGCTTATTAAGCTACGCTACCTTAAAGCTACCATGAGTGAAAATTTTTGACAACTAACACTACAGGATTTTGCAAAAAAAATCATGTAGCGTTAGTTGAGCCTCCCAAAGTACAACTAACACTAACAACATTTCCTGTTAGCGGTGTT
>JNCO01008939.1:0-10798 GCA_000785685.1 Uromyces viciae-fabae
TTTTTTTTTTTTGATGAAGGAAAAAAAGAAAGCAATGTCTTGTTGGATCAAATAATTCTATTTTTTTTTAATGGTGTTGAGTTTTTTGTTTTGTTTGAGAGTGATGATTTTGAAGACTTGATGATTTGAGCTGTTTTTTTTTTTTTTTTTCAGGTCGGGTGGTTTCGGAGTTGAAGATTTAGGTTGAAGAGCGAACGGTGGTGAGAAAGTCAGTTCGGCAGTTACCGGGCGGCGAATTTTCAGGGTTGCAGAGCAACGGTGGTGGGAATTCGCGCCCGGTAACTAATGAGGTCCGTGCGCCTCAACAAATCGCTCTTAACTTAGCGAGCCCCTACCGCGGTGGATGCTCTAATGATTCAAAAACTATTATTCAGTTAATTTCAAAATCATTCAAATTGTGTGCTTGGTAATTCAACAAAGGCACATATTGGACCTCATACGGAGAATCATAGTGAAACGAAAGGAATGAAGAAAACATTAGCAACACCGTGGCTAAAGATTTTCAAAGCCTCAACTTAGAAAACCATGGTAATTTCATTTTAGTAGTATATTTTTATCAAAGAAAAGCGAAAAGTAAATTAAAAATGAACTAAGCATAAAAGCAATGAAACAATGATGAATTTCGTTCTGAAAATTATTCATAAATGTATGAGATAATCAGTTGAATTTGATTTTACAATTATTCTTAAGTATATAAGATAATCAAAATTTCAACATATATGAGAAAAAAAGTCAATGAGAAATGAAATAAATGGTTTTGACATCAGTAATATATTAGGATCAGAAAAATAAAAATAGAAATAATTTACATAAACCGCTATAGAAAAAGAATCCTACTATTTATAAATCAATAAACTAATGGAAGGGAAGAAGGAAAAGAAATTCTAAGGATGAGGGGGTTTGGGAATTAAGCCAGGATGATCCTGAATTCGTTGTCTAACGTTTCGATTATCGCCTCCGATAGCACCACCAAAATTATTGGCTGTGCCATTACCTATTAAAGGGGGGTTATTGTGATGGCCTCCAATAGCACTGCCAAAATTATTGGCTGTAACATTGCCTATAAAAGCGGGGTGATTGTGATAGCCTCCACTACCAAAATTATTGGCGGTGCCATTACCCACTAAAGCCGGATGATTGTGATGGCCTCCAATAGCAATGCCAAAATTATTGGCTGTACCATTGCCTATTAAAGCAGGATGATTGCTATGGGCTCCAACAGCACTACCAAAATTATTGGCTGTACCATTACCTATCAAAGCGGGATGATTGTGATGATTGGGCCGGACCTGAGGATTGACCACTGGAGGACGCTGTTTATAAATTGTTCACCGGTCAAAAAATGTAAACTTCATCGCAAAAACAGAGAAAAAGCAACTTTGACTAACTTTTGGCTTTCTGATGAATATTTCCGGTGGAGGTTTTGGTCGCCGGCGCTGAAACTTGCCAGCGGCAATAGGATTGGGGATCGGGCCGGGACCACTCGGTCCTGCATGTCCCATTTCAGGAGGTCGTGGGTCATTTTGTGAAGGGGTCGCGCTCATGTTAGACAGCGGCGGAGGAAATGGTCCAGCACTCGAGTCCTTTTGTTGAAGATCAGCAGGCGTGTTCATTGAAGGCTTGTCTAATTGCATGGAACCATTAGGTGGATCCTGCTTCTGATCCAGGACATTCATTGACAATTTGCGTTTCAGTGGCAGATGAGTTTCTGTTTTCGCATTATCAGCTTGATAATTTCTTGTTCCTTGCGTTGACGTTGATGCTATACCCGATGAATTATCCGAAACTGTTCGACCACTTGATAGGCTCGGGCGCGCTTGCCGAGCACTCAGTGGTTTGTTTGGCTGTGATCCGACGGAATGATTTGCTTTAATCTGGTTGGAAATTTTTGGGGTCGTTGAGGCGGAATAGAACGTTTGACTTGTGACCTAAATAAATATGCCGGGTAATCAAACATACGGGAATTAACAATCGGAACCAGCGCACCCAGATCTTTGATAATCAATATGTAACCGTAAATTATGACCTCATTCACCTCACTAATAACACCTCGTTGTCTGGCATTCTCGATGAGTGATTTCCAAGTTGGATCCTGGCTTAGCAAAACCTGGTTGCCAATTATAAACATTGATGCTTTCGCCCGAGTCAATGCCACATTCATCCGACGAATATCTTTTAAGAAACCAATTCCACCGTTGGATCCTTTTGGGTCATCTTTGCCACCTCGGACGCAAGACAAAATTATAACGTCCTTTTCTTGACCTTGAAAACCATCTACAGTATTGACATCAATAGTCGCAACAGTTTCAGCTGGAAACTTAGCTCTGAGCTGTCGTCGAATTTCGCCTACTTGAGCAGCGTACCCTGTAATAATTCCAACTCTGTAAGCAAAATCAATGGTGGGATAGTCCTTCACTATCCTCCAATAGATCGCCACGGCTAAGGAAGCTTCCATGCGATTGATTAAGGAATGATGGGCCCCTCTTTCTTCTCTTGCTCCTACCGGATGATAAAAAGCATATGGAGGAAAATGTGAATCTGATTCATGCCATGGTCTGGTAGCTTTCTTTTCCATATCAGGCCCGTCAAGTAGCTTGGAATTGTAGAAGGCTTGGCTTGGAAATACGCTGATTGAAGGATGCATTCGGTATTGAATACTGCAAAAGAAGAAGACATGTACGTTTGGTTTACAACAATAACTTGAGTGAATCTTTTTTACACACCTTAACAAATGTGCTATGTCGGGGGAATTCCTTTGCATGCGGACAAACAAACTTTGGTCATAGCCAGCACGACTAGCAGTTTGCGAGAGCACCGTTGGGGGCAATTGCATTGGGTCTTGAAAAGGTAAGAAACGCGGAATGAAAATGTGCTTGGAAGATGATACGTATAGAAGTGAGAGAAACACCCACCACCAACGAGGATGCATCGAGTTGCATTGTATCTAAGAGGGATTAGGGAGGCCGGTTCGACACATTGGCAAGCTTCATCAATGACGACAGTCTCAAAATCAAATGGCAATTGAGACATGTAATCGTGACCAGAACCAGAAAGTGTTGAGCAGACTACGTCAGCACCTTGCAAGATTTGCAGTCTCAGTTTTCTTGTGGCAGCATCCAGATACCTCTTTGATGAATCATGTTGATCGCGCGCTTGATCAATCTTTGCTGACAACTCATGTATATTGCGTCTTATGTTCGACACGTCCTCCTGCAGAGCTCGATACTGGGGTGATTCTGTGGGGAGTTGCTCAGCTTCCATTTGTTTACTGTCACGAGTATCACGCAACTCATTAATTTTCGCTCGAAGGTCTTGAATCACACCGGCTGCCCCCGCAAGTGTTTCAGCCGCCTTTGCAGGCTCAGATTCTTTGCTCATGGCTTCAACTAATTCGTCGATGAAAATATCCTTCACTGCCAGATTTACCTTCGAATCTGCTCCAATACGCACCAATTTTGGTATGATCAGCTCGCCCTGCGAGCCACGGACGCCCTCTTTCAATCGTTTCGCCACTTCATCGACGGCTGCATTACTTGGAGCACAGAGTAGAATCTTCTTCGTAATGGACAATGGACCTCCTGCAGAACCAGTGTCGCTCGGGCGACTTGCGATGAATGCACCGACTAAGCCTATTATGGTGCTTGTTTTACCTGTTCCAGGCGGTCTGTATTCCAAGAGCATAAATTATGGGCAGTGTTAGCAGACATAACTAAAAATTGGTCTTCCCGAATTCATCGTACCCTTGTATCAACGAAAACCCTGGTGTATCAAGAGCACTTATGATAGCACGAGCCTGGGGTGCATTGACCTTTTGATACCTTATGACTTCCGCAAGGCGCTGTTCGGAGATAGGTCTAGGAAGGGTGGCGGAGGCCTCGAGAATATCGTTACTCAAACTAAGATAGGGTAGAGAGCGTAAAGCAGCCCATTCTCGATGTGTAGTACTCAAACTGGATCAAAATGTCAGCCATAAGAGCCACGGATTGTGCGAAGGTCAATCTAGTCGCCAACTTTACTAACCTACAAAGGTGTATCACATCCCATCTTGTCTTGGGAACCAAAACTGCGCTCATGTCTTGCTTTGAGTTACCGAAATTGACTCTCAAGTTGAGCTCAAACCATTCAGGTTTTCGTGTTAGGCCAATCACTTTTGATAGAATGCACCGCGAATGTGATTGCGGGTCATTAGATCTTATTAAAACTAAATCTGCTTCGTTGAAATATGTACGATCTGGTAACAACCCATGCTTAATAGTTGTATAGAGCTCTACGAAATCATCCACTGAGGTTCTACCAATCACCTCACATGGAATGGGAACCTTTTCTCCCGAATCCACTGATTCTTTTGCTTGGCAGATTTGTTGCCAACTTTCACACATCAACAATGGCTCTATACATGATACGTAATGTGTAAAGCTTTTAAACGCTGGGGGCAGAGGATCATAACGAGCCGCTGAATTAGGAGGGCACGGTCCCTTGTGATTGTAATCCCATTGTAGGATAAATCGATGCAAGTTCGTAAAGTCAGGCTGCATCTTTAATTTCTGAATTTTGAGCAGATTTTGTCTTTCTTGCCTGGCTTGTGATATTTTTTGCTGTTTCTCAAGCGCTGGATCATTATAAATCTTGATACGCCGCTGGGGTTCGGCCAGTTTGCGTGCTTGAAATGTCTTGCCTTTCTGAGCTTGAGCAAGCCCCGCCAAACCGGTTACCTCTTGATCACCATCTTCTGAATCATCATCTGAACTACTGCATACTGCAGCCGGTGTCTTGTGGCCCAGGTTGTGGGAATTGCGCATGGGCGGTTGGCCGAAGTTGGGACCTGGAATGCGAGGGGGGTTGGGAACGGCTGAAGAATGAGCTACCTGGTCTGGGCGGACGAGCGGTGGACGGGCTTTGTGGATCATAGGACGAGTAGCCTTTAAACGCAAATTATTCATCAACGCGCTCTGGTTATAGAACTTCTTGGTAGATACTTTGCTAGAACCCGTCATGTCGGTCAACTGGTAGGTAACAGGCTGTTTTGATGCTGGTTGATGAGCAACGGACACTTGACTATGGGTTAATCCTTTTTGTTGAACGGATGTCCCAGCCAGTGATTTCATTTGAGGAAATATATTGGTCCAGTTGGAATCATGTGTTCCCTGCTGATCCTTATGAGCACTGTGATGTGAGCCAAGAATGTCATTCGGATCGAGTGTTTCAATTTCATCATCGTCGTCCTCAATTATTGTAGAAAATCTATCGGCAAGGTCAGGATGCGTAGCTAATGCATTCTTGATGTACACGCATTGCTGGTCTGTTAAAGCAATAGTTTTACGTTCTGATTGATCTGGATCGATATATTTAGCTAATTTATCCACGAGTTGTGGTTTGAGCGGTCTTTGAAACTTGCCAATCTTCTCCAGCATTTGCACCAGCACTCGGGTGCTACGGTCGAGAAGATCGGGATCATTTAAGCGAAGCCAAGCGGTGAGAGACTCCGTCGGCTTCATAAATGAATCCACCATTTGAGATTGAAGGGTAGCATTCTCAGATACTTTATCACCGAGTCGCCCGATCGCAACCGTTTCAAAAGTTTGAAATTCTTGTACTAACTTTTCAGCAAATATGAGAGCATCTTGCATCCAATCTGTCATTTTTGAGGTCTGCCAGAAAGCAGCCCAATGAGGAGTCCTAACGAAAATGCTAGAAACAGAGGAGCACATCAAGGCCCAAATCTGGACAAGATCGTTGGCATTTAAGCAACCCACAAAATGGGGATCTGTTAATAATCCATCAGTACGGGAACAAAGGATCTCGATCACATCGGTCATGCATCTGACAAAGCGTCGGGCCAAGCTCATGGCATCGGGCAGGATTTTTGCATGGAGATCAACCGTTTGTATTGAATTGAGAAGGCCTTCAAATACAGCTTTTTGACCCTTGGATAGCAAGATTCGTAGACAATCGAGACGAGAAGTACAATCAGCCCATTGTCGGACTATACCCAATGATGACATGTGTAAGCCATCGTTGGGTGAAAAGATCATCATCATTGTTGCCTTCATTACTGAAGGCTGGCTCATTAAAGTAGAGAGCAGTCTGGATCCATAATTTGATCGGGAAAGGTCGATCAGCGTGTCAACCAAAGGAGCCCTGATGGTCGATACTGCATTGTTCAATGCTGTGATATTAGGTTCAAGAAAAGAGTTCAAGGGTTTTCCCTTAGAAAGCCACGGTTCTGGGGCGAGTAGATCAATATGAGCGCAGGAGCACAGCGAGTGAATTAGGAGTGAAACGACCTTCAAGAGGAATTGATTTGATTCAGAATAATCATTAGAAATTCCGTAGATTTTGATCCAAAGCGGTTTAGAAATCTGAATATCCAATTTCGAATGGTCGACTGATTTCGGATGTTCCGTACTTACGTCCATTTGAGAGTGAATTTTGCAGAGATTTAGCAAGACCATAGCGAGATTCTGAGCTTCATCAATAGCAATCTTGTCAAGCATCTCTTGTGCTTTGGACTGGACTGGACCCCATCTACCAGCTTTCGGACGAGAGTCGTAAGCTAAGGAAATGAAAAATGGCAGGAAAATGTTCAAAAATTGTTGAATGTGCGTGCGAGTTATCCCTTCTTGAGGGGTTCGGTTGGGCAGATTGCTGGGCATGATTGGCGGAGTATTAAGAGTAGTTTTTTGAAGCAATAAATCTTGCCCGATAGCCATTGCCAGGTTTGCAGCTCCGATACGCGTCATTATCTCAGCAGAATCTTGTTGAAGTTTGACTGCTAGAGTGCTTTGCATTAAATTGAAGAAATCCATTGAGAACTCTTTTGTGCTAGTCACAGATTGAACAAAAGGAAGCAACCACTCGAGACATTTGTCAGTAAAATCTACAGAGCTGATGGTGGAAGAGAAACTCTTGCTTTCAAACACTTTCTGGAGGGCTTGAACCGGTGAGGTCGGACGAGTAAGAGCCGGACTAGATGAATCGGTAGGGGATTTGTTCACGACGGTCCAGAAAGAGGATCCAATTCGACGTAACAGTATACCCCAGCAAGAATAAACATGTGAGAGGTGCTCCCCGCAATCAGTAAGGTGGTCGAGGATCAACTCTGGTAAACCGAAAAAGGGTGGCGCGACGAGATTTGGCGAGGTCGAAGATGAAAGGGTGAAAAATGGCAATGCTTTTAAAATTGATGCGAGGCTGAGCCAACTATTTTCACGAGTAGGATGAATGACCAAATCGCGTATAAATTTCAGCTCTGTCCCTGGTAAATTGGTGTGGTCGCGGTTTGAAATCTTGACAACTTCGGCCATCACGAGAATAATAGCTTCACTCAGACGAGAACCAGTACTAGAGTCAGACACTTGCAATGCAAAATAATCTAATTGCCCTCTTGCAAAACCTGCGCAATCCATGTTATCACTCATAGAGAGGAGGATAAATCCAGGCAAGGTGAGATAGGAATGAAGGCATTTAATTGGTCCAGAAGAGAGTTGGGAAGTCATAATTTGTGTGACTTGTTGCCACAAGCTAGCGCTGGAGGCTAATATGTGTGGTTTTGATAGGATAATGGTCAATGGCGGAATGAGTGCTGATAACTCGGATAAGCCAGCAGCCGGTGACCCAGGCAGAGTGACGTCTTGGACGGCTGAGCTGACCAAATTGATGAGATATTTGCAGATAGCATTCATAAAGGTGCCGATCTTGATTGGATGTGATGAATGAAGCATAGAAAGCCATCTAGGAGAAAAGAAACGCGTATTATTTAACCACATCGTAGTCTGTTGGGGGCTGGCTTGATTGATTGAAGTGACTAACTTTTGTTCCAATAAATCCAGGCAAGTATCGTGCCCCACGACACAATCTTGGCAACTTAAGATACATCTCTGGTATGCTTCTCGCCAAATTTGTACCTTTCCTTTGGGTTTGAAACTTATCAACCTCATTAAAAACGACTGAAGCTCGAGAAAGTCCTGATACGTAATGCTGGGAGAGTTGGCATCGTTCTTGAGTTGGCCTGCACGTAGTCCTTTATCACAAAATAAGTGACCGTAACCGCAATTGGAACCGAGAGGCTCAAGATCTGACTCAACCCGAAAAACAATCCATTCCAGACCCGCTACGGTAGCCGCGTTCCATGATTGCTCATTTGTCGGATCTTGATGTACATTCTGCAAAGCTTGAGCGAATGTTTGATAGCGATCGGGAGGTGATGCTTCAGAAGCCATTGTAGGAATGATGATGGTTCCAGAAGAAAGATAAAGACGAAACGATAACTAATGCTGGGGTCGTTGCCACGGTGAAGATGTCATGATAATTGCTAAAAAAAAGTTGACTAATAAAAGATAGCTTACTCGTGGATTATACCTACATATGTGTCACTACATATGTAGAAAAACGCTGTTGCGATGAGCATGAACATAGGGAGGACTAGGATCAGATTCATTCCGATAATCGAATCAAAGGATTAATCTTGAGCTACTCACAATGGAAGGAAACGTAGAAATTTGAAAGTACGTATTTGTTGGAATAACGGCAATTATCACCTTGAGTTATGGTATACGGCAAAAAGAAAGACGTCACTTAGCGGTCGATGGCTTGTATGCAACAATGAAGATGTTCCTTTGGAAAATCACAAAGTTTTTTACCTTCTTATGAAAATCATGGCTCTTCTTTTGTTTCAACTGAACCGAATGTCTGTTTTTCAGCTCAACTGCCACAATCAAAAAGACATTACGTGAAGCGTAATAAACTTATAACAACACAACATGATTCTTTTGCTCCAATAGCCCTGGGTCTATCACCAAAACTCGCTTCCTCCAGCAGAAATGGCACCGTGTCACTCCAGTCTCAAATCCCTCTACAGTCAAACCCTTGAAGCCGCATACACCTTGGTGGAACACATTACATATGTGGCTTGGGGGGTTATGCAGTGGGAGAGGTATCTCCCTAGCTGCATAGTGATGCGCTTCAGAAAACCTCCAAAACCACAGAGAATCATGTGGTTTTGGAGACTTTTCTTGCTGCTTTTTTTTGGAACCTCCAGTGAATATGGTTTCATTTGGAAGATTTCCTCTTTCAAATCCTTTCATAATGTAAGAGGATAAGAAATTAAGGTGAGTTCTTCCAAAAAGAAAAAAGAATTACCAAAATTTCATTAAACTAATTTTACATATGTCACTGCAAGAAAATCTGGCTCAACTGCCACCAGTCAACATGCAGCAAAGATGTGGGCAGATTAAATTTTTCAACAGACACGTTAAATTCATGTCCTCATGGGGCCTTAAGCAGTGCTCCTCAAAGCAATTTTGTTCAGGAGAATATAAAAAATTACGGGTCCAATCCTGCAAGGTTGAAGTGATACAGTCAACGACTGGCCAATAGATCAATCAAACTTGCAGATTGAATTCTGCAGATTTTCTTTATGAGTTTCTTTTAATTTGAGAACATTTTCAGATTCTTTAAAAAAAGTTCTTTTTGCCTAAATTATTCAAGTTATTTTAATCCATTGAAATTCATATTTTTTTTGTATCTCTTTTCAAATTCTTGTAGTAATAAAAAACAGAAGAAATAATTTCAAGTTTTATTTACCAATTTTTAATTCAAAGGCTGATAAAATTTGTCAATATCAGTTTTACAACCATTGAAATTGAGCCCTGTTAAAACCTTTACCTGATACTTCTCCCAAATGGTGCTAACCTTATTTTCCTGAGGATCTTCTTCTCCATCCAAGCATCAGAGAGCCTCAGAGATGAAGTTTTCTGGTAATGGCAATTGAGTTCTGGAGTTTCGTTTTCCAGGGTGTGTAGATGTATGTGGTTAGGTAGAAAATGTTCCTGATTTTTAGCTCAAACTTGCATGGGGTATCCTGTTATGCAGTAAGACTCAAATTTGGCACACAGTAAACTTGTTGGAATGGAATCAGTATGAAATATAGGGGGTTTGCAATTACACAAGTATGTGGTACTACAGGTTTGACTGTAGTCACTAATAAAAACCACAAACATGCATTTACATTTGGAATATCTTCCCTTTTCATCAACTAACTTGCTCCACTCATCTTTCAGCTGGCTACTATGTTAGAGCAAAGTAACAGATAGCAGAAAAAATTATACATAGTATATTTATGTCCAAACATATATTCTCATGAAAATTGATATAGCTAAAGCAATATGAGGAGTAAGAATAGTATAATTATTATTGTAAAAATTACACAACTAAAGGATTTTATTTCAGTAAAAACATTTTAATAAAAATAATAGGGGGTGTCAAATATAACCAAACCAGACATTACAAACACGACGTTTTTTTTGGATCAAACCCGACTTTTTAATTTCGAGTTTTTCAAAAAATCTTGACCCAACTGAGGTATTTTTTGAAATGCAGTTTTTCATAAAAACATCGTTTTTTGAGCCAAACCAGACAATTCAAAATAAGTGGGTTTTTTTGAAATAATACTCACCGATCACACCACATCCATCCCTCCTCAACTACCAAATTTACTCGACCACATCACATCATCCACTGAGTTCACTCACAAAACAACTTCCCATAACTGCTTAACCCAATGCCTCAACAATCAATTCAGACACAACTCCTTCATTCTTTAATTCCTGCAGCCTTGGCAATCATGGCTTCATCTGATACAGAATACAACCTGGAACTCGAAATAGATTTTATGCAGCAGTTTCTCCAAAAACAATATCTAGTAAGCAGGAAACCTTCAACTTGCCATCTTCCAAGATATGAACTACAAATAATTGAACAGCTTCCCCCTCCAAGTATGCTCCAATTATTCCGAACTACC
>JNCO01008944.1:0-11065 GCA_000785685.1 Uromyces viciae-fabae
TTCATTAAGTGTTTTGACCTTAATGACATCATTACCGAGTTTTGACTCAACGCTCAGATCCTTCATTCTAACACTATTGTTCCTTTTTTTCAGAAAAAACTATAAGATACCAAAGATTCAAAAAAAAAAAAAGAAAGAAAAAAAAAAGAAGAAGATTCATTTTTGAAATTGATTTAAATTTAAATTTAAATATAAATATAAATTTTTTTATTTTAATGAGTGTTAAAAATGAGAAGACTCCCCTGCACTTCAAGGTAAAAAAAGATGGCAGGGGGAATGATGTGAGGAGGTAAATTTCCTCAAAAAAAGAGACAAGTAATCAATTGTATATATATATATATCAAAAGAAAAAGATACTAAAAAAAGACAAGAGAGAAATGAAAAAAATCAAGTTAAATAACACAAGGGGTAAGAAACATATTTGTTGATTGATTTATATTGGTGAAGGTAAGTGAATGAAGGTGAATATTCAAAATTGCGATGAAATGGATTTGATTTGATTTGGCTTGATTTGAGTAGTATGTATTTGTTTTAATTTCTTTTGTTTGAGGTTTTCACATTGTTCAGAATGTTGGTCTACTACTTTGCATGAGTTCAGAATCGTGGTCTACTACTTCGCATGAGGTGCTGAAAGGTTACACTATATATTTTATTTTCAAAACAAAAGGAGTGAGATAAAATCAAAAAAATCAATCATCTCTATCTAAAAAAAAAAAAAATCGAAAAAAAAGGAAGAAAAAGAATAGGACGAACTAATCACGAAAATTTTTAAAATAATTTTTAAGTTTTTGTTTTAATAAAATCATCCAATCAGAAATAATTCGAGACAAGCGACCCATCTTTTTCCTAGGAATGTAGCGATGTGAAGGATAAAATTCATCAAAATTTTCTGATTCTATGGTACTACCTGTGCCATGCGGAACTTTTGAGCCAAGATTATCATGAGAATGATGGATTGAAGCTTGATCTTCAACCCGGTTTAGTGCAGAAACATCATCTGGGGATTTTGTTGATTTTACTCCATTATCAACTGGTTTGCTTTGCTCCTTGTCCAAGGGCTTTGTCAAGATGGCTTCATTATCCGCTGATTGAGTTGGAGCTAAACTATTTTTTCCAATATTTTTTTTATGCTCAATGGTATCGACTGCTTCATTCTCAACAGGATGAGTTACAGTTGGGTTTCCTCCAAGATATTTGACCGCCCGAGGGAGCCCATTGACGTCAGATTGTTTTGTAGCGGGTCGAACTAATTGCAATAGGCTTCGAGCAGGTTCGTAGACCACATTCTTCAAACGATCCTGGTAAGAAATAGTGCGCAAGAGAGCGGGAAGACGCAGCATCGACAGGGGTTGTGAGTTAGCACTCAGTTTCGCCGATGCACCAGCTCTAGGAAATACTTCCGTGGGAGAACGAAGGCGTGAAACTATATTAGTCAAAGATTGGGGAGTAGATGGTAACCACGCCTTTAATGTATTGTGTAGATTTAATTTTGTCGCCTCATAAGATGATTTAGAATATTCTAGAAATGTATTCAGAGCATGAACAAAAAAAAGAATCATCAGTCCGTGGCCAAAATTTCATTAAGCCCAGAAAGAGATGCAATTGAGCACAGGACTCACCTGAGGCTGATTTGACATGATTCCGAAATATTTTCGAAATGGCTTTCATTGGTGCATCGGATAGATTGCTCACAGTATCATAAAGGGCTTTAATTGGGTTCACTGGAAGAAGGGAGTATGTGTGTTGCCCGCTTTTGTCAACTTGGACTTTGGCGGGACGCTGGCCATGGAGCACAGTAGGTTTCTAACAATCTCGTAAACGAGTAAATGGTAAAATGTTCAGCAACCGATTTTTTTTTTCAAAAAAAACGAAAAACATAAGAAAGACAAAAAAAAACTCCGGCATACATCAATAGGGGCAGTAGAGGGAGCCACATCGGCAAGTTTTCCATTCGAAGCAGTTTGTTCTGAGAGAAACTTGAGATCGGTGGCAGATTTCGGGAGGGAAGCTTGCACATTCTTCGCGGTTTCTCTTGGTCTCAATCGATCCAATGAGTTAGAGATCATTTTCAAGATTTCTGGATCTAAATGTAGCTGAGTAACCAAGTCTTTTCCTAATCTTACAATCGGATTGATAGTAATAATGTATGGAATTAAATTGATGGGTGATTGAAGATGAGCTTTCTCTGATGTAGGATTTTTTATTGGTCTTGATGAACCGGAAATTGGTAATTTGTCTGCTTCATGTACACTAGAAAGTTTATATTCAGGATGTTCAACTGATAGAGGCTGTTTCGAGGGAGAGGTCGCTCTGGTCACTGAGTTTGGCAAGGCAACATGAACGTTTTCCCCGGATTTTCTTTGCCTCAATTGATTAAACATGGTAGAAAGTCTAGTATAAACTTCAGGATCTAAATGAAATTCAGTGGTAGTAAAATGATTTCCGACCGAACTTATTCTTAAAACCGGGTTTTTGTTGAACATGTTTGAGATTAATGTGACTGAGAATTGAAGGCGAGCTTTCTGTGGAGAAGTTGTTTTAGGAATTGAAGTCGATGAACCTGGAAGTAACTTTGAAATTTCGGAATTGGGCTTGACAACTTTTCCGGCATCAACTGCCAATGTATCTTTTGATAGTTCAGCAAATCCATTAGTTGGCTCTTGAATCAAACTCGCTGGTTTTGAAGGATTTTCTAATTGATTTGGCAAGATACCATCAATGCGTTTCACAGGTTGTTTTCTCCATTGGGACCAGCGGCTCAGCGTAGCAGAATTTTTTTTATAAATCTCAGGGTTGAGATAAAAATAGACTTGAGGGTGGGCGCCTCCTGTTAAGACTAGGTGACTAATTGGATTTTGACTCCAAGCGTTTGATATCAATGTTACTGAGAATCGAATGTGAGGCTCCTGCTTAGTAGCTGTCTTACCGACCGGTGAAAATTGAGCGATCTTGCTTGATGTTACTGACTTAGCCGAATTGATACTACCAGGAGGGAAAGTTGACAAATGTTTTTTCGGCCCCATAGACAGGTTTTTACCGAATTTGACATTTGGTTTGCTCGAGAGTACTGACATTCAGAGTCGATAAAATAAACACAAAATGTATCAATAACAAGCGGAAGTCATTAACACATGAATCATATACATTGAAATAAATAGCTGGGATTTGGCGTTGCGTACATGGGATACCATCAGGCCGACTGTGAGTTTGTTGGAACCAATTTAGCGGCAAGCGCAGATTTTTAATTTCAGGGATTTGTTGAGCGAAAAGTTTGAACGATGGGATAATGTTTCTTTGCGTTGGTGCCTTCACTAAATCCGAAGGGGGAGTTCCTTGAAGGGGAAATGAATCAGCTTCACTAGGTCGTGGGTGTGCTGAAAGTTTTTCAACATCAGTTGCTGGCAACGGCTGCGTAGTTGCATGAGTTGGACGTTCATCGGGTTGATGCTTAAGTGTTTTCAGTTGATTGGCAAACTTTTGAGCTTTATTCTCATCAGCAGCAGTGCCTCTTACAATCTTTTGCTCTGAACTAGCAGTAGAACTTATGGTTGACCAAAGATCAATTAATTTCTGAAATTCTTGCTTAGCGGTGCCTCTTCCAATCTTTGGCCCTGATCTAGCAGCGGAGTCTTGGTTTCTCCAAAATTCAATTAGCTTCTGAAAGTCATGGGGTTTAGATTCGATGAGTGAATTGGTATTTTCAAGTTGCTGCTCGGAAGTCTCTGAGGGCTTTACATGTAGCGAAGGTTGGTGGTCAAGCGCAGAAGTGATTGGGTGTTCATGCAATGCGAGGTTGGATGATATTTCTGCTGCTCCTAGTCCGGTGTCCGTGCCCTGAAAAGCCGCAAAGAGAAAAAGAAAATGTTGAGAGTTAAGTATAAAGTATACTTACTTGGTTGAAAGGTTCTGATGAAGTCCCAGTCCAACAACTCCCACTAGCTTCAATAAGATAGGGAGTGATTTTTGCAGAATAGTTCAAACGTACGTGTGAGATTTGGATTGGTGGTGGTTTGACAATAGGAAGATGAGTCCCGGATGTGACCAAGCGGGATAAAGAGGCTGCTTCCATTCGTTTGCGTAATAGTCCCTTCGCCGCGTTTCCATTAACAAGGCGAAAATCTGAGACAAAGAGAAGCCAAAGCCAACACTGGTTCATTGCAAGTCCGAGCATTTTAGTCTCTAGATGAAATGCTGCGAGAGAAGATTGTTTCCTTGAAGTTCAAGGATTGAGTGCAAATTGGTTTGAATCAATAGTCGGAGTTCTCTCAATTTTTAAATATGTGTTCTTGAGTGTTATAAGGTTATAATCCCGAATACTTGAATGGCGAATCCCCTTGGAATTCCCAAATACCAATCGATGAAAGTTAAGTCTCAGCGAACTTAGTGAGCTTGGGATATAGATCTAAAACATGAACATTGATGAGTCGTGTTTCAGATTACAGAACTTGAACACGCGACGACCACTTGAAGGCGAAACACAGTACTCACTTGCATTGTCGTCCAATCCAATTAGCTCTTCGATCGATTTTTCAAGTCGGGCTATCTAGAGTTATTCGGAAGGAGGGGGTGCTAATGGCAGTTGCCCCTAGGAGTAAAGGGTTGTTTGAATCCTTGTGCTGCCCAAAAAAGATTGATAAGAAGAACGCGTGGATATTTTTCTGTATGAACACGTTGGGCATTTGTTGTTTGATGATGATCAAAGTTTATCCAATTCATCATTTCCTTTGTTGAATGAGGTTATCTGAGTGAAGTAGATGAAATACAACAAGAAAGAATCAATTGGATTGCTATAAAACAATGAAGAATCTTAATAATAATCCAAAAAAAAAAAAAAAAAACATATCAATATATATTTATGTGAATTATAAATAGCAACATACATGATAGCAGATATTGGAAATGAATGAGGAGAAATGAAAAGCTATCGATAATCTATCTTCCTTTTTTTTTAAAAAAACAAAAACAATTCATCACAGGAAATAATGAAGAAAAATCAAAAACTTAAAAACAATGATCAAAATCCCAATTTAAAACAATACCTTTAGAGTGATTATTATTATGAATAAAAAAATCAGAACTAGGTAAAAGGTTTTCAAGGTTAAAATCAGTACTAGCACTAGGACTGGTACTAGTATTACTACTAGTGTGATTCCAATGAGTTGAAACTTTATCATTACTATCTATGGAATTAAATCCTTGTAGAGATTCATCAAATCTACTTGAACTCTCCGAAAATTGTTTATGAGTAATAGTTGAGGTGTTCATTCTAGTTCGAATTCCATTTAAACCTGTTCGATCAAAAGTACTATTCTTAAAAAATGTCCGTTTCTTACGCTCATTGATTACTAAAGTTCTATCCTTTGATTTTGAATTGCATTGATTGTCTATTGATTCCATTGGTTTAGGTGATAATTTACGTGGTTGCGGTGGAGGTTTCAACCGGGAAGGGCGCCCAACTCGATTTGGTTGGTGAGCATGTGGGACTGGAGTTGCAAGATGAGGTTCAGCATTTGAATTATCATTAGCTTTGCCAGTTGTAGAGGTCCCTCCTGCCATGGCTTGTGGTATATCGTCCGAATCTGAATCATCCAGCTCATCTTCTGGGTTAGATTCAGGATAAGATGAGAGTGGCCGTCGCTGGGTGCTAGGCGCAAATGGTAGGTCCCTCAAACTATCCACCACTCGCTCCCTGAATCCAATGTGATATGTTACATGAAATGAATAATGTTGATGTTAAGAATATATTTTAAACGAGCGAAAAACTCACAGGATCCCATTTAAATAACTGGTCGAATTTTGGTTGTCCATGTTGTTTGACGGGACGTCCAATTTAAAATTCGGACCAAAATACTCCATGTATTCATTGTAAGGTAAGTCGGACATGGATAACTCTTCATGTTGACCAAGGCAAACTGATGTTTCAAATGCCCACGTCCGCGCAACATTTCGAATGGTATAGCCTCCGCCCCCGAGTACGATTATAGGAACATTGAAAGATTTGACATGCCGCACACAATCTGCATGTCCTAAAGTATTCCATGGGATTCGAAAACAAATAAAACAAAAAAGAGTCAGGAAGTGATTTGTAACAAAAAAAGATAAACTCCTCACCATTCATGGAAAGATTAAAACTTCCCAGTTTATCTTCCGCCAAGGAATCTGCACCACATTGTAAAACAATAGCACCTGGTTGATACCAGCTCATGATGTGATTGATAACCTATAAATGAGATCAAAAATAATCTTGAGATCAAGTTTCAGGAAACAAAACAAAAAAGAAATAGATGAACCGGAAGGAAACCTCACGGGCCTAAATATGCTGCGATACGTCTCGTCGTCAATTCCCGTTTTCAAAGGAACATTGACGGTATAACCTTTACCTTTACCTATACCACGATCACCGACATGACCAGTGCCAGGGAAAAAGTCACCAAATTTATGAAATGAGCAAGTCAAGACTCGATCGGTCGTGTAAAATGCTTCCTCAACACCATCGCCATGATGAATATCAATGTCAATGTACAAGACTCTGCAATGAAATCTGTAGGATAGTTGATAAACAAAACATGTCGAAAATCAATTTATTTTAAAGAGAATTCTTCATAATTAAAGAAAAGATGTTTTAACCTCAGTAACTCCAGTATAGCAAGTACAATATCATTGACGTAACAAAAGCCACTGGCTTCGCGTTTTTTTGCATGATGAAGACCACCAGACCAATTAATAGCAATATCAGCCAGTCCAGAATTTATCCTCTTGGCAGCGGCTGTGGAAGAAAAGAAAAAAAAAAAAGTTTGATGAGTTATGTAGAATCTAGGTTGGTTTTATTATTACTCACCAATAGAACCACCAGCAGAAATTGAGCAAAACTCGAATAAACCCTCGAAGCCGGGGCAATCATCACCCACCAAAACTGACAAAATAAATCGGTTGATGGAACATGAAAATGATAATAGATGAATATGAGTGAGTTTTTTTTTTCTTTTTCGTCTTCTTGTTATTTTTTTTTTATTTCTTTGTTTTGTTGTTTGTTGATGTTTCAACTTGGGGAAGTTAAGCACAAGAAATTTTGACGATTGATTTTCCGCTTCACCTACATCTATTGTCACCACTTTTATCTCTCCCAGATACTAATGTTTCTGGATCTTCTTGGTTTACTTGGGCTATATGACAAATATATTCGTCGGTATGAAATTTTGTCATCTCTTCCTTAGTTGCTCGTTTCGCGGTCTTTTCCAGATTGTTTAATATTTCGTGTTAAATAATAATAATGATAAAAAAGGTTCCGAGAAAAAATGAAAGCTTAAGACCTGATTAGTTGGAGATGATGAGAGAATTAAAGAACAAATAGAATCAAACTTACCAGCATATCCATTTTTTTGTTCAATCCAGCGTTTAAGATGAGGTTATGGGCCATCTTAATTCGATGTGGCTTCATAGGATGATGAGGCTGTGACATGAACAATGAAAGACAATTTTTAGTTAAATTGTTGCCTCTTTCAAAGAATTATAATCCTGAATTCAAAATGAAAACTAAAAAAGCAAAACTGACGGCATATGCGTAGCTCCCCACATCATCTATAGGGAATATAAGTAAATATATAAATATTTTTATGAGAATCAGCTTTATCAGGGAATTGAAATTGATGATACAGAAAGAACTAACCGTCATAGTAATATGCTACTCTTGTCATTTTTAGTAATTTTTTTTGAATTTTTTTTTTTTTTAATTTTTATTATTTTTGAATTTGGTATCACCTTCGGGGCCCCGCCATTCCCAATTACTCGACGGGGTGGTTATATGGATGCTGTGACAGGCTAGTGAAAGGAGATAGGGTGATCCATGCCAATGGACTACCACCGATCAATTCGGAGTTAAACTAAACTCACAACTTCAAGATGCCAACTCCTCAAACAGTTCCATGTCAATACAAAACTGGTATGAAAAATATCTTCTTTTATATTTTATCAATAATATGAAAATAATTCAAATGATGATCTGATTCCTTTCTCCTAAAAAAAATTATCATCCTATCGATTGGCATTTCCTTGAACTTTCTCAGGTCGAACGCTTGGTCAAGGTCAGTTTAAGACAAATGAATCAATCAACAATAATCAGGATTAAACTATATCCAAATGAAATTAAATATATCACTTGTGAGCTGATCATTTTATCTTGTTTTCATTCTGTCAGGTACTTATGCTGTCGTCAAAGAGGCAGTCCATATCAAGACGGGCAAGTATTACGCCTGTAAAGTCATTAATAAGAGGTTGATGGAGGGAAGGGAACACATGGTCAGTCTTCAAAATCAAACAATCTTTCCCAACTTATCAAGGTTGCCTCCTCATCATCCATCCAAACTATTTATGATCCTGTTTACGTCATCATCTTTCCCTCTTTATCCTTGAAGAAATTGAAATCAACATTCCTCGTTTAAATCTTTTGAACCTTCATAGGTTAGGAACGAAATCAACGTCCTAAAACAAATCTCTGCTGGTCACCCCAACATCGTCACTCTGCATGACGTCAGTCCCATTCACTTCAATCAATTCTAACTCTTCACTCGTTATCTATACCATTTGAAGCATTCATTCACATTAGCTGATGTGTATACTTCAATTTGAATAGTATTTCGAGACTCTCAACAACCTTTATCTAGTAACTGATCTATGTCAGGGTGGCGAATTGTTTGACCGAATATGTGCCAAAGGACAATATTACGAGCGAGATGCAAGACATCTGGTTAAAGTTGTGCTAAACGCAGTTGATTACCTTCACTCTCACGGTATTGTTCATCGAGGTTAGTGGTGGTAGCCCCCTACTAAGCGGTTTAAGCCATCCAACTGATGATACTGTGTCAATTTACCGTATCAAATAGATCTCAAACCAGAGAACTTGTTGTTCCGAAGTCCACAAGAAGATTCAGATTTGTTGATCGCCGATTTTGGTTTATCACGGGTAATTGATGACAGTAAATTTGATGCCCTTACTACCACTTGTGGTACACCAGGTATGACAGTAAATTGTTGAAAGGATTTATTTGGAAGCAGTGATTCGCATCTTTCTGAACTCAGTTCGAGCGGTTTAGGTTATATGGCTCCAGAGATATTTAAGAAAACTGGACATGGTAAACCAGTGGATATTTGGGCTATCGGAGTGATCACATACTTTTTACTTTGTGGTTATACTCCATTCGACAAAGACGACAGCATTGCGGAAATTCGGGCTATTTGTAACGCAGCATACAAATTTGAACCTGCAGAATATTGGAAAAATGTTTCAAACCTTGGTGCGTTCAATTCGTCAATCGAAATCGTCTCCCTCCCCTGCCTTTTCTTTTTTATTGCCCAGACAATAGCCTTTCATAACAAAAAGTCCCAAGGTGCTAATTAGTGATCTGGACACGTAATCATTTGAATAATAACCTAGCTAGAGACTTCATCTCAAAATGTTTGACTATATCGCCAGAAGAACGGCTTACCTCCCACATGGCTTTAGAACACCCTTGGTTCGGCTCCGAAGCTGAGCCAGGAGTCATTGATCCTAGCAGTGAAAAGGGTGAAACGCAAAACTTGCTTCCTCACCTGAAGCGACAATTTGATGCTAAAAAGGTTGGTAAAAAATATTCGTTCCTGATATTATATAATGCCAATGACCTAGAACAATTTTTTTACTATTGAACGTCAGACATTTCGAAAGGCCATTGCGACAGTCAGAGCATCGAATCGCTTTTTACAATCTACTGGAGCTCCCGGATCGAGTAATTCTGAAGTTGATGATTTGATTAAGGTCGTTAAAGAGGGTGTAGCTAACGCAGCTTCTGAATCTGAAAATGTTGATCAGGTCTTACCACCTTAATTTTTTTTTTTTTTTTTCGTTAGGCCCTGTGATCCATGTGCTCACTTTAAATAGACTACGGGCTAAATTTGTGTCAAATGCGCGTGGACGAGGAATATCATGATCACCTCTTTCTTTTTTTCTTTTTTTTTTTTTTTAATTGCTTGATGTTATAATAGAAATTTTATATTCAATTTTCCTTCTGCTGTTAGTTTTTTCATTTCTCTTTTTTTACTTTCTTTTTTTGAAAACAAGTACAATTATTTTTTTGCATGTGTTTTTTGTGAATGAAATGCTAAGTAGATAGAACAGTAATGATGCACTTATCTGGATATTTTATAGGTAGGGTAATTATATTTGTTTACATACATATTGATATTTTTTGTTTTGATCAAACATTATAAAATAAAATAAAAAAGCTCAAATCAGGCTTAATATATGACAAATAATGATATTTCATCTGCTTTTAAGAATAATACATACTATATTACAATGAATAAGTTTGAAGATTTCTTTTTTGTAAATAAATCTTTGAAGATATATCAGAAATCAAGCCCAAAGAAAAATCTTTATGATAGTCTAGAGATGTTTTTTTCAATTGCAATGTTAGAATTTCAAACTCCGGTTTTAGATTTTACATAAGAAATGAATTGAGGCTCTTTCTAACAGCAATCACTGAGGTTAACTTGCACATTGCCCCTTCAATTTGTTAAAACAAACAACTCAAAAATAAAATTACTTTTTAGAGAATCTCCAATGGGCTCTGTATCTCGCCCAATGTCTTCAAAATTGAAGACAAAGGTTGGTTGCTCCCATAGTTGCGGCCCTGCCCTGCCTGCTGTAGACTACGAAATCTGTAAAATAATAGTGATAAAAAAAATGAGCAGAGAGTTGAATGTTTTTTGCAGATAAAATGTTGTTTATTTTTTATGTTAAAGAAAAGAGACATGTAATAGTTTTGAACTTACAAGTTTTCTTGGCACATTCCTCATCAAATGGGGTTTGTGGTCTGAGCAACCACAAAAATTTAAATAGTTTGAATGACAAACTTTGTTTTAATCTTACTACATCGAAACTTTCACGCAAAGTTTCTTTATAATGGTTTCATGCAACACCCAGAAAGAGTGCTGCTAAGCTAAAAAAAGAAACATAAAAGTGGTTTAAATTGACCCCAATCCTAGAGGAGGGCTGTCCTGAAGGCCAGCCCCCCCCCCCCCCCCCCCCCCC
>JNCO01008949.1:0-11063 GCA_000785685.1 Uromyces viciae-fabae
GAGTCTGAGCATTTTCATCTTAAAAACCACTCAGGTGTAAAGTCCCCGCTCCTCTTTCAAATTTTTTTCTTTCTCCTTTAAAAAATTAAATCAGATAAAAATTAATATAAAATAAAAACTTATAAATAAATAAAAATTTCTTATCAAGTGGCCTAAAAACAAAATCTTTTACTCTGGTGCCCTGAGTCAGTCCTGTTGATTTTTCAAATTAAGATGAGAAAATTTAGGAGAAAGAACAACACAAATAGCTGAATGCTCTGCTGACTGGGCTAGAGCAACAACTATGGGTTTTGATGGAAAAATGAGGACAAGTGTCTAGTAAACTTGGAAAGATTCCAGAAAAATAAAATAGAAAGAAGGATTTTGGAATCAATGCTTTTTATTTCAATGTTTATAATACTAAACTTATGGTATTTACAAAATGAATAAATTCAATATGATTCTTTACTAATTTTACTTCAACATAGAAAAATTACTTTTAATTCAACAAATAAGAGCTACTTTTACTTCAACATAGCAGAACTACTTTTATTTCAACATAAAAGAACTACTCTTACTTCAACATAGAAGAACTAATTTTACTTCAACATAAAAGAACTAATTTTACTTCAACATAGAAGAACTAATTTTACTTCAATACGTAAACATATTGATAGATTGATGACTAATTTAACTGAAATATGTATTTAGACATATTACTAGACTAGAATTTTAAGACTAACTAAGTTAAAGACTTGAGGATGAGAACTTGAGCACGTGAGAGTCATGATTCTATGAATCAAATTTCAACAAGTCCATGTCAGCCTCACTTTTCCCTTCCTTAATGCCATTCTTCTCATTTTATGATTATTGGAAATATTAAAACAATAAAATAAAAATTAATAAATAAAATATTTCATATTATTTTTCCCATTATTTCATTGATCAACAATTTTGAAAAAGGTTCTTCTGGTTTTACGCCTGGGGGTATCCCAGAAAAGGTTAAAAAAACAATTTGACAGAAAAAAAATCCATTATTCATGCTAGTGTTTTTGTTTTACATATATAAATGGTTTCTAAAACAAAAAAACACACAGATTTGTTGTGTTTTTTCCAAGGTGTGGTGTTGACTTGAAGTTTGGTAGGGAATGCTCTTTTTGTGGTTCCCAATGGAATATTACTGCAATAAGTTTTTTTTTGAGATCACAAGGGGTTGGAGTTCAATTGGCCAGGCCCACAGTCAAAGCAAAAAAAACTGGTGCACAAAATTGGCTGGATTTTAAACCCGGAGCAAATTTGGGTTGGCCTGGTGGAAAAGACAATGCCCTTTATTTATTCAACTATTCAATTATTATTTTTATGCTGAAAAAAATAATAATATATTAAACACTTTTTCTTAATTCAAAATTTTAATATCATCACACTTTTGGAATCTACATAAAAATTTATTATAAGCTACTCACTGGATGATCCTTTGTATTCTTACTCTTTCATAAGTAAAAATAATCTTGAAATAAAAAATATAAAAAAGGAAAAATTAAAAATACTGCACACATTTCAAAACCACCAAACACAGCCTACAGACATAGAAATATCTCTATTTAGGCTTGAAACTTGTAACTACTGAGTCATTGAGGGCTTAAAGAGCCAGTCCAGCATATTTTGAATTAATTTCTGGGCTGAAAACCCCTATATCTTGGATAAAACCCTGTGCATGGAGGTTTCCCCATGTGTAAACCCTTTGGGGGGCTCAAGGACATGCTGGATACAGGTAAAATAGTTTTCCTATGATTTTCCAAGTGTTAAATACAACAGGTATTGCACAAAAACCTATAAATTTGAGGGATGTAGAATTCTTGTGGATGGATTTCCAGGATGTTGCTCCTACTAGTTTTTTAGAAGGATGTCACAAGTGGAACTAAATAATTACATGTGTGGCTGATCCTTATGCTTTGAAATCTGATTATTACTTCCCCATTGGGAGCAATTTAAAACAAAAACAATGGCATCCCATGGCAACCTGACTTATCCTGGATAAACAAGGATTTGAGGAATAATATACAAAAATTGGATTAAGGAAAATACAAGGTTACATAAGAGATCACCAGAAGAATTGGAGACACCCTCTGGAAGTGATCGGGTGGTGAATTTACCACTACTTGTATAATTCAATCTGACTTAAATATTATTCCAATGTAACTTCATTCCACAATAACTGTGAAATGTGCACATTGACAGTGAATTGAAGATAAGTTTGGGATGATTTGAAATAAGAAAAACAACAGTAGCACCAGATCAGATGTCCACATGTTGAATGGTTGAAGTTTTACTCAATTTTATACTCATGGTTATTTGAAAATTAAGTAAAATAATAAGAAATAATTAGGTTCATTAGATATTTTTATTGAAATTGGTTACAAAATCTTTAATGAAAATGTGGATGGAACTTAAATCTCATAGGTTTTGTGAAAAAATATCCAATAAATATGCTGTGCCCTCATAGCACCTTGTCATAATTTAAAAATGTAAATAGAGGAATCTTGCTGCCCCAAAAGCTTGAGAAATTTCATACAACTGAAGATAACATTACTTTTGGTTAATACATCTTTTAATATTTTAGATACAATTTTTAATATAATTTTAAATATAAAATAAAACAAAATTTATGAAATGGAAATAAAAGAAATAGAAAGAAATAGAATCATAAATACCTGAAGGCAGAGTCAATAAAATTCTCTGAAGATAATTTCATAATCATTTAAAGATAAATTTGAATAAGGAAATATTAATTAATCATATTTGAAAATGGTTTATTTTAATTTTAATAATACTACAATATAATTTTGATAATAATAATGATAATTTTTCAATTATTTTGATGATAATTATATAATAAGAAAATGATAACATTCTGGATTTTAAAATGTTTGATTTATCTAAGAATAGAAAATTCAAATTAAGAAAATCACAATGTCAGTTTTAATATTTCACTCTTCTCGTTTTAATCACAAATGATTCAATAGAATCATTCTTAAGTTTTTCATTCTTTTAATATTCTAAATGTTATTTCTTTTCATAAAAACTTATGAAAATCATTACCCTTCATTTTATTTTAAATAAAATTTAATAATAAAATAATTACAATCAAATCATCGTAAATAATAATTAAAAACGTTTACTCACTGGAGTGAATTGATTAGGTTAAAATTAACCTTTATGTATAATTGTTAAGCATTATGCTTTAAAAATTTCCTTTCTTTTGATAAAATTAAAATTAAATAAATAAATGTTAATAAAAATTTTATTCTTAAAACTAAGAATAAATAAAATAAAATAAAAATAAATCTCACTATTAAAAGTGATTAGATCAAATGATCTTTTAGTTTTTAATGTTTCAAAATCATTAATTTGACAAAGCTCATTCAATTATTACATTCTTATCTCAAACTAATCCAACTACTGGATTATAGAAACTTCAGGGTAATTCTATTGCCTGTGTCTATGTCCCTGTGGTTTTATCATTTCACTGTTTTATACATGTGAACCAAGGATTACTTACTAAACTAAGGATATTCATACCTTAATTCCTAAGAATCACCCTGAAAGAATTATTTCAAGAAGGAATAAAACCTCTGACAGACACCAATAAGTTCAAGGATTCCCCTAATAATTCATCATTGTAAAATATGTCTTGTTGCACTATAAGTGCACCATTCATTTAATTTTAACTGAGGGTCTTGAAATGCATGGATTTTTTAACATTCTCATCAGGAAAAAACAACATTGTAGTTGAGCTGGACTAGAGTCAGAGCTAAAATGGATTCCTAGCCAATGTTACTCGATGCCACCTGTCATCTACTGATTTTTTTTGTTTTTTTTTTTTGGATTGATGGGGTCCGGGAGAAAGAATAGACACCTCCTTTTAAGTCTTTCACTGAACCCTAGGAAATACAGGGATACTAAAAGAATTTACAAAACTGAAGATTTTATTTCTTTATTAGATTCTTTTTAAAAAGATCTTTTAATCATACAATGATAATAAGAAAATAGCTTTTACCTGAAGGCAAAGTTTGGTAAAAATTTTGATGTGATAAAAATAAAGAAATAATTTGATAATAGGCACCTCCTTTTAAGTCTTTCACTGACCCCTAGGAAATACAGGGATACTAAAAGAATTTACAAAACTGAAGATTTTATTTCTTTATTAAATTCTTTTTAATAAGATCTTTTAATCATACAATGATAATAAGAATAAAAGATAAAAAGAAAATAGCTTTTACCTGAAGGCAAAGTTTGGTAAAAATTTTGATGTGATAAAAATAAAGAAATAATTTGATAATAATAAATATAAAATATAATTAATATAAAAAGTCTTATTGACTATTTTTAATATTTTTAATATTTTTAATATTTTTATTCTTTTTAGTTTATTAATGATAAAGATAATAAGTTGAGATTAATATGAGAAGAACTTTTTAGGTCTTGTTGACCGTTATTTTAATAATTTTTATTTTTAAATTTATTTTTATTTATTTCTTAAATAAAAATATTTAATAAAGTTTTTATAAGAAAAATCTGGTCAAGAGCTTGTTGACCGTATTTTTATTTTAATTTTTAATTTGATTTTATGATTTTTAATGACTATGACATCATAGTTCATTTTTGGTCTTGTTGACCATTTTAATTAAAATCAATCCTGCAGGTTAAATCACTGCTAATACAGATTAAGATTTTATTAATCAATTTTAAACAATAAAATATTATTTTTAATTTATTTAAACTTCATGAAAAACTTACTTTGAGTTTTTAAATCATGGTAAAAAGAATATTTTTAATTCATTTTATGATTTTTAATGACTATGACATCATAGTTCATTTTTGGTCTTGTTGACCATTTTAATTAAAATCAATCCTGCAGGTTAAATCACTGCTAATACAGATTAAGATTTTATTAATCAATTTTAAACAATAAAATATTATTTTTAATTTATTTAAACTTCATGAAAAACTTACTTTGAGTTTTTAAATCATGGCAAAAAGAATATTTTTAATTCATGAACATCATGGCAGAATTTTTCTTTATTTTATTTTTATCTGCAATGGTAAAATAAATATATTAAAAATTATTTCTTTTTAATTTAATTATATAATTTTTAATATTTTATTTTAAAAATATTTTAAAAATATTTTATAACTCACTTTCTTGAGTTTTAAATTGATTAAGTCTTTTATGATTTTGATTCAAATCTTTACAGATACATCATGTGGTTCTGGAACAAGGGTCAGCTTGTTTGGAGTGCTTTTTTTGGAGTCCCCCTGTATTTTCAGTTAATTACTGCCACAGGCTATTTTTCATGTATTGGTGAGCCCCTCAAGACTCTGGTATAAATCCTTTATCTTTTGTGTGCCATTTGTTTAGCCTGGATAATTGTTGGAATATGGAAGAACTCAATTTCAGTGTTATACAGTTGGCTTCTTTATAGCCTGTCAGCTGGGCAGGTGTGAGGGATCCAAGTTTTGATTGGGGTCATTATTCACCTCAGAGCACCCAGGTTGCTGTTTTTCAAGGTAGCTTCCTCATCTAATTTTTATTTTTATTTTATCATTTTTATTTAAGCCCTTTCTGGTTTACTAGTCGTTCTATTTTTGTCCTATGTATATATTTTGCTCTCACACAAGAAATAAAAAGCTTTTTCCTTTTAAACCATCTATGGTAAGATCTCTCAAAGTTTCCAGAATCTATTCAACTGATCTCAGGTCAATCTCCTCAAGCTTTTTTTTTGTCCTTCGTCTTCCTACTCAAGAGCCAGGAAGCTTTAAATTGGGAATGTGATTCAGAAGGATTTTTTTTAGCGATTATTGGAATGGACAATTCTAACAGACAACCCCCTGAATGGGTGTCGCATGAACAAGAGATCCCTAATTTAAAGGTCCAACTGAGGGAGTAATGAATCCAAAAATTAGTCACACCTGTTTGCAAGATGGAGTTAACATAGTCTGATCAGTAGTTTTATTGCTCAGATAAAAAATATAACTAATAGGCAAAAGCTATTCCGGGATGGGCACAAATACACACTAGCGGATAAAATGATGGGATTGCCAAAGTGGGCTGATGTATTTAAAAATATTAACAGGCGATATTATTTTTACATTGGTACAACACTACTAGTACAAATTAATAGACGATCATTAAGCTGTTTTTAATGCACTTGTAACCTCTTCATGTAGTTCGATGGCATTTGAAGCACGTTCGATCAGTTGAGGTATTGACTTTTCAGAAAATTCAAAGAATACGCCCGGTTCCAAATGGCCATTGGGAGGAGATGGTAAATTTTAGTAAGAAATTGAAATGTAACATGGTGTTGACAATAAGAGTCAAAGGAGCATCACATACTTTCATCAGTTTATTGATAATTTGATTCGAAGTGGTGAAGTCATCTTGTGTTCTCGGAAGGTTGGGGATCTCGGCTAGAAGGAATGAAAAACCAAGCGACCCCAAGATGGGAAGAAATGTTTAGTCAATAAAAAAAGAATTCCTTGTTCAAGAATCTGATCTGATGGTGGCATTCACCATTCAAGACGTCCCACCGCTGCCTAGGATCAGATGAGATTTGATTTTTCCGTTCTGCTTCGAGTTGATCCAGTTGGTTAATCTGAGTTTGTAGTTGTTCTGTTGCTTGTTCAGATGCACTTTCGACCCTTTCAACTATGTAAGCTGCAAAATCTTTCCGCTTCCTTGTATTTGCTACAGCGGCATCGTAAAGGGCGTATTGTTGACGGATGACTCGTTCGTTCAAGGCTGTATCGCACGGCTTTGTACTCGGCTGTTTCGCATGATGGTCGCTAGGTTTGTTAGTGGATCTATGATTTGTTTGCTGATCGCTTGATTTTCCATTCAAAAGTTTAGACGAATCTGAAATTCCACATAAATCGGGTGGGGGACTCAAGGGACGACCTTCTACTAGAAGATTTTCTCTGACAAATTCTAGAGTATGTTGAAGAAACACCTACATGAAGAAAAGAAAGCCATCAGCTATTCCGAAATTAATGAAGAAGGTTGTGAGAGAAAAAGCGTACATCCATAAGGATTGATTCAACGGTTGTGAATTCCTCGCTGCCGACTTGGACATTATTCTCCTGACATGAATTTATGAGATAAGATCGAAGTTGAAGTCTGAGTTGAGTTAAAAAATGATTGTAGTCTGCGCGAGATTCGAATTTGATGAAGCAATCGTTACCTCTATCTTGGATTGGTTCGTTTGGTGGCATGGCGTAGAAGCTGGAGGAAGGATGGGGGGGGGGGACTCAAGTGGAGGGCTGGACCTTGAGAGGACCGAGTAGAAGCTGGTAGCTGACATTGGATTCAGCGACGTCGAATATCCCACAGAACTAATGCATGAAATTCTGACCAATGAAATGCGTGCGCCTTCGCGTCTCCTTGAAAGGCTTGTTGTTGGCGCGTGGTTTTGAGCTCAAGACGCGTGGATTGGATTCATGCTGGTCCAAGAGAGTTGTGTTTTGCTTGTCAACGACGGACAGCATGAAGTTGCCTCACTATAAATAACCATCCAGCCCGGGCGTTACTCCCTCCACATCTCATTTCCACCTCATCAATCACAAATCATTCTTCAGATCTACACCTGCTCAATTTCAACCTCACAACTAAATCCACACTCGCACCATGTCATCAGGAGGCAAATCAGGTGGTAAAGCCGGTGGCGAGAAAGCCGCCAGTCAATCTCGATCGGCCAAGGCTGGTCTTCAATTTCCCGTCGGTCGTATTCATCGTCTGCTTCGAAAAGGTCATTACGCTCAACGAGTTGGAGCTGGTGCCCCTGGTAAGCATTGAAATCCGCTATTCACATTTCCTATTCCGAAACTGACTTACACTATCTTCATCAGTTTACTTGGCTGCTGTGCTAGAATACCTCGCTGCTGAAATTCTCGAATTGGCAGGAAATGCTGCTCGTGATAACAAGAAATCTCGTATTATTCCCCGTCACCTGCAACTTGCCATCCGAGTAGGTCCCTCCCGTTCGGATTGACCAATCAAATAGTAGTCGAGTCGACTCTGAACTGACCCCCCCCCCCCCCTTATTTCCCAGGGAGGTGTACTTCCCCAAAGTAAGTTCTTGCGACTCTCATGTGGACCTTGCACCTTCTAACACCGACCTGTCTTATAGTTCACTCGGAGCTTCTCCCAGCCAAGTCAAAAGACAAAACCGCCAAGGTTTCTCAGGAAGTTTAGCTCCTCATTTTCAACTTTTCCTTGTTGCCTCTGTTTAACCTTTATCACACGTTGTATTTGTTACTTCCTTCATGAATTAATTAATCAATGACCAAATCTAAAACTCTTCCAATGGCTGTTCTCTCATCATTGTTTGAAACTGGGCTCTAAGTCATGAGGGACTGAGGTGAAAAGAAAATGAGTAATTCAAGCGGAGACTCTATGACATTGAGAATTATGAATACATTGTCTTTTAGAATTTGTGACAAGGTATCGAAATAAGCAACAAATTGCCTCCTATATTATGAATACAAAGCATCACGCTGAGTCACGTACAAATATAATTCATCACAAGAAGCCAAGGTAAGGTACAATGCATCGGAATTAGTGATAGGAAGAAAATCACCCTGTATCACAGTGAGTCATGTGCAAACAAAAAATTTAATGGAAAGGACATGTGAGCCCTCCGCAAGGCGCAACCGGCTCGTTGGCTACGGCTGGCCGGACCATGTGGTGAGGAGGGGGAAACCCTAGATTACGCGGACTGCGGGTGTCAACCTACACCACGGGTGCACATTTGAGTGCTCCATGGTGTCGGCTCGACCCATGGGTCAGCTTTTAGTCGAGAGGGGTCGGGTGTGACCTGTCTGACCCAAAACCAACCCGATGGTTGGCCGACAGTGGGTTGACCGATTTTTTGCGCGTCAACCCAACCTGTTTGACCACCGGGTCAGCTCAACCTGGTTGACTGCAAACTTTTTGCAGGGTTGAGCCGACCAAGAACTGCTTGGGGCACCAAATGGTCAAGCTGGTGCCCCAACCCGCCTGACTGGTTCTGTCGTTCCAGTCGGACAGGCCAACTCGCTACTTTTCAATTGATTGTCATTTTTTTGTCAGTCTTAACACAGAAAAAAACATAAAAGCATAATGATAAAAATGCTTGAGACCGATAAAACACAAGTTAAAACAAAAAAATAAAAAGTTGAAAATAAAAAAAAGTAAAAAAATAAAAAAGTTACAATGTTTTGTTGATCAATAATAAATGGAGATGAAGATAAGAATGGAAGCTATTAAAGGAGACTTGGATCCCATTGAGAGGTAGATTGTCTTGGAGGATCTTTTGATTTTGAAGATTTTGAATCCCACTTGTTCAATCCTTCATGCAAAGCATCTAACCAAGAAACGGGTTCAATTGCTGGAAAATTAAGCTGAGAAATTTTCCTGTGTGAAACCGGTGAGTGCAATGAAGTAGAATTTATAATAAAGCTTTCTTGATCACTATGCGTGATTTCTAAAGTTTTGATTGAGCTTTCCATTCTTTCAATTCTTGATATTCTTGTTTGTGTAAGCTGACATTTGCCATCATGGCAATTATGTTGAACATTTAAGCAGGCTTCAAATTTCTAGAAAACTGAAAGATGGAAAATAAAGGATGAGTTTCTAAAGTGAAAATTATAAGATAGTATCAAATGCAAAAACTCACATTTGTGTTCACAAAAACACTTTTTTGGGTTTTTCTAATTTCCCTCATTCCATAAAACTCATTTGTTCTCATAATCTGATATACATTGACCTGAATAAGATACTTTTTTTGAAAATAGGGCCTATGCAGTTCCCAGATGGAATTGATACATCCAATGACTTGTTCCAGGTGACTTGGATTCTGAGAAGGGTTGATCAAAATGAAGTAGTTTTTGCTGATGATATCTTTTTCATTGAGCTTCAATTCAGAAATTTGAGTGATTTGATGTTGTTGATATTCAATTTTTAATTCTTCAGGAACATCCATTTTATCAACATCAGAAACTTTTTTTCTTTGAACAAAAGGATAGTTTATATTTTTAAATGGAGTGGAACCATTGAATCAAAAGGACTTTTGAAGAACATATTTTTGATCAAAAATTTGTGTCACTTCAGTACAAGCTTTCACAAATATTTTCTTTTCTGAATCAAACATTAAGCCACCTGAAAGAATTTGACGGAAAGTGTGATAACTACTGAATGTAATGGCAATATCCCTCCCAGGACTTTGATGGTTAGTATTGAAGAATTCCTCAGAATGATGTTATAACTTTCAAATGTCTCTGTTGCAAAAAGGCTGGCAGGGCCGAAACGCAGGATTGATTCAGGAAGGTGAAGTAACATGTGAAATTTTGGCTTATTGACCCATTGAGCTGAGGATTGGATGATTTTGAACAGAAAGATATTGATAAGATTCTTGAGTTCAATTTGAAAGTCTTGCATATCATTAATGTGAGTTTGAAAAACAAGGGAGGCCAGGTGAGAAAGTAGGAACCAAATTTTTTTTTGAGCTGGATTCATGAATTGGAAAAAGACAAAAGGTGCTGATTGGAGTATAATTTTAAAATGCTTTCCAACTAAGATAGAGGAGTGTTGAACAAGATAACTGGGTTGGATTGAAGGAATATTGAGAGAATTGGTGTTGAAAGACTGCCAAAATCCAATCAATTGATCTTTTTGGTTTGCTTTCCAATGTTCAATGAAGTAACAATAGAGATACTTGACTATGCCAAGGAGAAAAACATGCAAAACTTCTACTGGTGTATCCTTGCAACCATCAAAACCTGGTTGAAAAAATAAAACAATAATTCAGTTAGTTTTCAAAATAGTTCAAGCTAAAGAAAGACTGTAAATTTGCCTTGTAACTTTAAGAAAAGATTGAATAATCTAGCTTGGTCTTCATTTTCAAAATTATAAATCTTGAGAGGTAGAGAATGTTGCATGTGTTCTGGAAATGGTGCATTTTCTTTTAGTAATTTTGGAATTTCTTCTTTAAATTTAAATGTTTCTTCTGCAAATTTGCGGTTAACTTGATCTCTGATGCCATATTCTGCTG
>JNCO01008950.1:0-11062 GCA_000785685.1 Uromyces viciae-fabae
GTACTATTATTCATATCAAATGAAGAACCAATCTGTTGACAGAAACCTCAGACCATCTCCACCGGCGGGTGCTATTTTAAGGTGCTTCATTCCAAGAGAGTACCACTGCGGCGCTAATTCTGCGCATATAGCACCCCAGAATAGCGCCTCTCCACACCGCGCACAGCTAAACATAGCTCCCGGGCTTGTGAAATTCTTCATCCCCCTGATTTCCCGTTTGATCTCCTACTCCCATCCCTCCAAAAAATTGATTCCTCCATCCACTTCCAGAAGCACCACCACTCACATTTTGATTCACTACTGGAACCGCAAGAAACCAATCACCGCTGCCCCGATTGAGATTGATTCACTCCCGTCAATCCTGATCCAAAGAAGACATCTCATTTCAAGCTCAAATGCCCAAAGAATCAGCCTCCTTGAAGCTTCCATGTTTTTGCTAGACAATCAGGATGAAATTAATCAGAACTCTACTCATGGCGGATCCAAACCCGGCAAGACCGCAAATATTCCCCGTGATTTTGAGGGTAGCTATAATACATTGATGAAACATTATTTTTCCAAGAATCCCCTCTACTACAAAGTACTCTTCCAACGATGATTCCGCATTTCACAGCCTCTCTTCCTCAAAATTTCTCGAGCAGTTGAGGATCATGATGTTTATTTCTCTCAAAAACTTGATGCTGTGGGAAAACTAGGCCTGCGCCCCCTTCTCAAGATCATGGCCGCTTTAAGAATGATTGCGTATGGTGGTGCGGCCAATTGTAACAATGAGTAACTTCAACTTATATCTGAGACAACCTCCCTTGATAGCATGGACCACTTTTGCAACAGTGTGGTTGCCATTTTCTCGGACAATTATATTTTCTATCCCACTCCGGACAATTTGGAGCGATTTCTTTCAATTGGGGCCAAGAGAGGCTTTCCGGGCATGTTAGGCTCAGTGGATTGTATGCACTGGCAGTGGAAGAACTTTCCATCTGGCTGGGCCGAGCAGTTCCAAGGAAAAGAAAAAGTGAGGGGATTTATTTATTTTGATTTGTGTTTCTTTCTTTTTCTTTCATGATATTATGTTTCTTTTTCTTTCATGATGTCTCTTTTTCTTTCATGATATTTATATAGTCTTAATTTATGTTAGACCCCAACTGTCATACTAGAAGCTTTTGCATTGCATGATCTGTGGATCTGGAATGCCTATTTTGGGCTGCCTGGATCTCACAATGACCTTAATGTACTGGATCAATCACCTTTATTCAAAACATCCTCAACAGCTGTGCTCAGAATGCACTTACACAATCAACGGGAACACATATACTCAAGGCACCTTGCGGATGGGATATACCCCAACTGGTCTACATTTGTCAAGACATTTTCCAAGCTTCAGGGAATGGACCAGAAGCACTTTGTCAAGATGCAGGAGGCGTGCCGAAAAGATGTGGAAAGGGTGTTTGGGGTACTTCAAGCACGGTTTGCAATAGTATCTTGGCCAGCTACAAGCTGGAAACATCACAATCTCTGGCATATCATGAAAGCCTGTATCATCCTCACAATATGATAGTGGAGGATGAGAGAGGCAGCTATCTCGATTACTCATTTGATCAAAACCCTTTGGCCGTTATCACTCCCATTGAGGTTTCACGTAACAGTAGGATTCCATTTGAAGAATTCATTGACAACAATCACAGCATCAGGAAAGCGGCAACTCACTATCAATTGAGAACTGATCTTATTGCACACCAGTGGGCAGTGAAAGGTTGACAAGAGGATGAGGACCCAAGTAACACAAGTATTGCATGAATGTTTGTTTTCTTTTTTTGTTATATTCCTTTCTACTTGTTATAAAATTTTGCACAACTAAAAAGTTAATTGCATATAAGTTTTCTCTCTCTTTTTCTAAATACAATGAAATCATAAAAATAAAATAGAAATGAATTTTAATCTTTACCTAAAAAGGTGAAAATAGATATCAAATTTTTTTATGAATTTTCTAAAATAAAATAAAATATAAAGTAATTTTTAATAATAAAATAAAAATTGATGATAAAACAATTTTTATTGACTGATTTTAATATTGATAATAATGATAAGATTATTATAATTTAATATAAAATTGGTCTTAATATGAAAATAAATTTAATTAATTTTAAGATAATTTTAAATGATTTTAATTAAATCTGCTTTGTTTGATTAATTTTTTTATTTTGATTTAATTTTTTATTACTATTATGATTTTTCAATGGTAATGTACAAAAATGAATTGCTGGATTCATTTTCCTACAAAAGAGAGGCAGATTATGACATCATTTGATGTCATGATTGGTTTTGAATCAATCATGGTCAATTATGTCATGATTTACATTTAAGTTTCAATTCTTTATTTAATCAATCATGGTCAATTATGTCATGATTTACGTTTAAGTTTCAATTGTTTATTTTTAATTTTAATTATTAATTTATTTTTTTATTTGAAATAAATTATTTTCAATTTTGAAATTAATAACTCACTGTTTTAATTGCTTTTTAATTTTAATTTCTTTTTTGCACATAAAGTCTTTTTATTACTTTGTTGTCTGAGACTTTTGTAGAAGAAATTTTATTTTATTTAATAAAAATTGATACTTTTTTTTAATTTTTATTCTATCCTTCTTTTTTCCTTGTTTTAATAAAAAGAATAAAACATTGGTTCTGCTTAATTCTGCCTATAAGCGCCAATTTTCTCTTGCATTGGCAAGGATTATTTTAATTTTTATATTTATTCAATTTTATATTTATTTGATTTTATATTTATTTAACTTTATATTTATTTGATTTTATATTTATTTAATTTTTATTTATTTAAATATTTTATTAAATTAAAATATGTGGTTATTTTAACACTTGTGTATCTTTTATTTCCTCTTAAGTTCTTCCCTTTGTTTACTCTCAATCTCTTCCCTTTGTTTACTCTTAATCCTTTATTTTTTAAAGTTGGCTTTATCATTTTCTCTCGCTATTGTGTTTCATCATTTTCTCTTGCTGGAGTTTTATCATTTTCTCTCTCTTGTGGATTTTTTCAATATGAACTTTATTGTTTGCTTCTTTTTTTTTAGGATACCATTGATTGATATCATATATGAAATGAAAAAATAAATAAAGCAAAGTGAAATGAAAAAATAAATAAAGCAAAGAAATAGGGATCAATCAAAGAACAATGAAGCAATCCATCCACATATCAAAATAAATTGATCAAATAAAAACAAGAGAAAAGAGAGAACAAAGAATAACAGATTGAACTAAATTGATCAAAGAAAAACAAGATAAAAAGAAAAACAAGAGAAAAAAGAAAAACGAGAGAAAAAAGAAAAACGAGAGAAAAAAGAAACATGGGAGAAAAAATGAATAAGACATAAATGGATTGATGAATATAAGTATCGATTAATGAGAGGTTAATTGTTTGGATGTTGTCAAAGAGCATTGAGAATAGCTCTCTTTTTTAAGGCAAAAAATTCTTTTGTGTCATTGTCTAGCTGGGAACACATCTTTGGTCATGATGGAAAAAACCTGTGCATTTGTCACACCAGATTTAGCAATGATTTTCAAAAGTTCCACTTCCCAATCAAATATATTATTTTTCTGTTTAGTTTCCAAAGCGATGCTGGTATGAGCAGTCGCAATAGCGTTTTTCCAAAGTGCATCTTTCTCAGATAACTTGCGTAGGGTCTTGGCCTTCTTCTTACCAAGAGGTCAAACTGCGTTAGAATTATCTGTCAAGGGATCTTCACACTTGGAGATAGCGTTGGAAGGGGCTATTGGAGCAGTGGAGGATGGAGCCTTGCTGCTTGGGCTGAGGGCCCTTTTTTTTTAGCTAGTTCTTGACCTTTCTTGGTATTGTCATTGGTATAGATGTTCCATTTCTGAACTTTGACTAAAACTTTGTAGCATCAAAAATGCTTGAATGACAAGGATTGGTCTTTAGAGCAAAGGCAAAGTGCATAGTTCAAGCATTGCTCCGGTGATGAGCCACTGTTGTTAAACTGCTTGACCTGGTTGACACATGCCCGGAATTTATTGATCAATCTTTGCAAGACTCCCCAGAGAAACTTCAGCTATCTTGAATGAACCGGTAGGGGATGCAACTTCTTCATGATAGATGACTGCCACTCTTTGCCAAAAGATGGTGCCTTCCTGGTTGGTGCCCACCTTTGGATCTTTGGAAATCGTGATCCAGGCACAACAGAGAGCAACATCCTTGTGCTCTTGATAGTTTGATGTTTTTTTTGTTTTGTTTTGCGTCCAAGTCCGGTGGTGGTGGAGTTTGAGGGTTGCCTGAAATTTTTTCAAAACATTTTTAAACTAATAGTTAAAAGAAAATAGATGAAAAGAAAGAAGGAACTGGTTGACCTACAATTCATCATGTCCATTGTGGTCTGGTTCTTTGGAATTGGGAAGTTGTGGTGTGTTGAATCCAGGGGGTTGTGGGAAGAGAAGGGAGAGGAAAATCACGGAAATAAATGTTTGAAAGGGAAGAAGAGCGGAGCTATAGTGATTCTACATGTAGGATCAATGTAGAGCCCGCGAGGTCAAATCTGAAAATCAAGCCCCAAATGGCACCTATGGTGGAGGTTCCATTTGGGACTAGGGTTTCTATTTTTAGCATAGCACTCCGGGATAGAACTTCCGGTGGAGATGCTCTCATGCAGCAAGATTGTCCAAAAAACCAACAAAATCCTAGACTCATTAAACACAACCACAATGCAGGGCAAGAAATTTACGGTGAAAGGTGTCTGGATCCTTCCATCAGGGGATGTCAGCTTCTATTCACAGGATATAAAGCAAAAAGAATGTCTCAACCAATGCTGCAAAAGCTAAGCTACATTTAGCTATCAGCACCCAGCTAATAAGTAGTTTTCCGCTACAGCTAAATGCTTTGTGGACCTTAGTTTTATTAGAAAATATTACAGATAATTTTACCAAAACATCAACCAGAACTAACAAAGAAAGTTTGTTATCATATAAGATAGGAGATGTGAATCTTACAATAAAGAATGTAAATAGTTGAAAACTAAAAGACGTACTTTATTGTCCAGATGCTTCTAGGTGTTTAATTTCTTGAGAGAAAATTCTTCCAGATGAAGTTTACATTTATAGGAATAAAGATAAATCTTTAATTAAATCTATATCTTTTCAAATTGATTGCATTTTGAATAATGGAATATTTGAAATTGAAAAAGGAAAATAGAATCAGACCATTCATGCTTTAAATACGGAAAAATTAGTAAATAAATTTACTCTATGGCATCAAAGATTAGGTCATGCTTGATTCAATAGATTAAAGAAGGCATTAACATTAGAAAATTTTAAATAATCTTACACTTGTGATGCGTGTATGAAAGGTAAATCAACTAAAAAGGCTTTTAATAGTAATTTTATATTAGTTAGTAAGCCTTTGAAAGCTATAAGTTGTGATATAGTAGGTACTATAACTCCTTCAACAAATCGAGGAAAACACTAATTTTTAACAATAGTAGATCGGTTTTCAGGTTTTATTAAATTTTTAATTCTAAAAGAGAAATCAGAAGCAACTGAAGCTATTAAAAATTATATAACTTTTTATGAAAGACAAACTGGAAATTTAGTTAAAGAGATAATAAGTGATGGAGGGGGAGAATTTTTTAATAATACTATGTGAGAACATGTTAAAATGAAAGGAATATTACATAACATTTTGCCACCATATACACCACAGCATAATGGATTGGCAGAAAGATCTAATAGAATTATTTTAGATACTAGCAGATGTTTAATTTTAAATTGAAATTTAGCTTCAGAATACTGGTCTGAAGCTTTTATAATGTCCGCTATGATAGTAAACATGTTACCCTCATCATCAAGAGAAAATCAAATTCCTATTGAAGTATTTTTAAATTTTAAATCAAAATGAGATTTTCTTTGACCTTTTGGCTTTAAAACTTGGATAAATATACCCAAGCAAAAACAGAGATGATAAACTTAATGATATAGCTTGGGAATGTGTTTTAATTGGTTATTAAAATGATTACAGCCCCCACAAGGTAATAATATTATCTGATAAAGAACCTTTAATTAGTAAACATGCGTATTTTGATGAAACTACTTATCCAACATTACATGCAATAATTCCAAGCTTGTCAGTTTCTTATGAATAAAATATTCTGAATTTTGATGAAGAAACAATCTTACCTTTTCAAGAATAAGAAATTGAAGATAATAAATTAAAAGAAAATAACAATTCTAAATTAATTGTTGGTGACACAGTTCAATCAAAAATTTTAAAAAATAGACTTAGATCAGAAATAAATTTAAATCATTTTGTTCCTAAAAATCATAAGCAAGTCATTACTAGTCAAGAAGCAGAGGAAAGGATAAAAGCGGAAAATAAGGAAGTTCAAAATATGAAAAACTTTCAAGTTTGGGTTGAACAAGAAAGAAAAGAAGTTGATAACCCCATTACTTCAACATGGGCTTATAGAAAAAAATTGATGTGCAAAATATTGTCTCAGAGTTTAAGGCAAGGATATGTGTGCAGGGTTTCAAACAAACTTATGGTATTAATTTTGAAATGAGTTATGTGCCAACAGGAAAGCCGGCATCATTACAATTATTACTTTCTTTTGCTTTAAACAATGACATGAAAATTGAACAGTTAGATGTAAAAAGTGCCTTTTTGACGGCGCCATTGGATGAGAAGGTTACTTTATTTCCTCCTCATGGATACTTATGTCCTCCAAATACTATTTTTGAGCTCAAAAAGGCTATTTACGGTTTGACACAAGCCGCTCTGTATGGTATAAAAGATTAAGGGATTTTCTTATTTCAATTAATTTTAAAATTTCAATAGCTGATCCGTGCGTATTTTGGAGGGACAACAAAAATCAAGAATCTACTTGGATTTATGCACACATTGATGATTTAGTTATTATAAGTAAAAATCCATCAATTTTTAAAGAACAGATTGAAAAAGAATTCGAAATCAAATATTTAGGAAAAGTTCAATTTTCTTAGGCATGAATATTGAACATAATAAAAATGAAATTACTCTAAATCAATTGTGTTATATTAGTAGAAAATTAATAGAATTTTATTTAGAAAATTGATTTACTGCCAAAACTCCTATGTTAACAACAACTAGAATGGAGGAATCAACTGAAAAAGATATAGAAGAATTTAATAAATCTGATAAAAACTATAGATCAATAATAGGTTCTTTAAGTTACTTCAGTGTTTTAACTTGACCAGACATTAAATTTGCAGTCAGTTCTCTATTTCAGTTTTTTAAATAAGCCAGGATTAAAACATTATTATTCTTCTATAAGAATCTTTCAGTATTTAAAAGGAACATCTAAATTAAAATTGATAATATCAAAAAAACAGAATTATTCAATGAATAGTTATGCAGATTCTGATTGGGGGAATTGTTTGATGTCAAGCTGGATTTATAATTTTATTAAGTAGAAATATCATAACCTGGAAATCTTCAAAACAAAAAACTGTATCCTTATAATCTACTGAAGCGGAATACAAAGGTATTTAAGATTTAGCAAGAGAATTAATATGGCTAAGAAATTTAATTAAAGAAATTAATTTATTTAATATTGAATTGCCATCAATCATTTTTGAATATAACAAGGGTGCTATTGATCTAGCTTTAAGCAATACTAGCCAGAATAGCTTTAGAACAAAGCATATGGATTTAAGGCTTCACTACATTAAAGATTTAATTTTAGAAAAATAAATAACTATAAAACCAGTTTCATCAATAAATAATTTAGCTGACTTTCTAACAAAGCCAATTAATGCTATTAAATTAAAATTAACTCTAAAGCTCATAGGAATAAATGAAAATTCAGAAATTGATTTATCTCATTAATTTCAAAGCACGTCTGCATGTCAGAATAATTCAATTGATGTGCTTATTGAAAAAAGTAAGCAGAATTTTTATTTCAAAATATTATTTTTAATAAAATAAAATAAAAAATAAAATCAATTACAAACTCAATATTAATTTTATATTTTTGCCTCTAAAATTTACAGACAATGAAAATATTAAGAAAGTAACAAAGAGAGATTTGAAACAAAGGATTAAATTTTAAATTGTAACAAAAATTTAATCTATAAAATATTATTATGAAAATAAAACAAATAAAAATAAATTATTTTTATTTAAAATTCAGAATGAAATATATTAAAAAAAATGAATTATTTTCAATCATGATGATGTCTGTCATGATTGCCTCTTTTTGCTATAAAATACAGAACGTAAAATTACATCATGATCATAAAAATGATTTTTGAATCTTCAAGATCATTTTGATGATCAATCAATCATTATTTTTAATGATCATTCTGAATCATTTCATGATTCATTTATAATCAATCATTCTATTTTTTCATCAATATAATTAACATTATTATTTTTAATTTTGATTTCAAAATCTATGAAAATTATTCTTAACTTCATTATTATCAATAATACTTTATTAATATAAAATATTATATTATCATATTTTATATCATTTTATATCATTTTAATTCTTAAATTTTTCTTGATCATCTTATTGAAATTATTCAATCTTTCTATTTTTCCTTTTAGGTAAAGATAAAATTCATTACTTATTTTTCTATTTTTAATTATTAAAAAGAGAGAGAAAATGAGTAATATGAAATAAAATATAATATCTTAGTTGTGTAAAATTTACACTTTCCATGATGTACCACCCCACCGTTACTGGGTAGTGGTTGAGCTTCACTTTACTCACATTTCCTTCCTGCTCAATGATTAAAATAGCTGCGGGAACAGGGTTGTTTTTCCGCAGCTGATAATGTAATCCCCCCTGGATACCGCTGATGTTGTTACTCCAATCTTTTTTCCACGTCAGAGATCTCTAATTTCTTTACTCCCCAGCCTATCACTCCACCTCCCTCCCCTTCCTCTTCTATCATTCTCATTCACTTTTTCAATCATGGTAATCCAATCTCAACAAGAAAATTCTCCGTTTCTTGATTCTGAATCCAACACAGGTTACACAACTGATCAGTTAACAGCCTCCCCTCCCCGCCGGTCTCAACATACAAACCCACAGAAAAGACCACATAGTATGATAAACCCCTCCTCTGACTCTTGTAAATCTTTGAGCAGCTGCATGTCTCAGAGTCATAGGCCATTGTTGGATTCTTGCCCAACTTCGAACCCATATCGGCCAAAGAAGCTCAACAACAAGCGACTGATCATCTTGTTGGCAAAAACACTCATTAATTATTTGTAAAATAATCTCGGTAAGTCCAATTCTCAAAAACAATGATCTTCCCATAACATAGGTCCTCAAAAAAAAAGGAAAATAACCCAAATTGACCCAAAGAAAGCCAAAATGAAAATTACATCCAATCAATCAACTCAGTATACTGATCCAGGTAGTTCACCTTGATCCACTGGTTCAAAAACGGTCATGTTTCATCAATCTTTCTGAATTAATGTTACAATTTAACTGATTTTATTTTTATTTTATTTTGACCAGGCTATTTGTACAGCATTGACTGCTGAAAAAAAACCTGATGCAAAGAATGACAAACACAAATTTGATCAAGATTCTAATTACAAGGATATTGAGGTGTTGAGTGCTTGCAAGAATAAAAAAAGAAAGGTTGAGTTTGATAGAGTTCAGGATTTTTTTGGAACCACCAATTTGGAAAGAAGGGGTATGTCTTCTTTTTCAGTGATATTTATTTATATCCTACCTCCCAATATTTAATCTAATTCTCATTTCCCAAATAGGAAACCAAGGGGACAAAGATTCATTACCGTTTTAAGTGGTGCAGGTCAATTTATTGTGCGCATGGCAGCTCAATTGGCAACCTCAAAACGCATCAAGATGGTTTGACACAAGTAGTGGTTGTTCCAAAGAAATCAAATCTGGTGCCCGAATACCACCATTAGTTGCAGAGTAATGGGGGTCTGAAGGTTAAGATGATCCAAAGCAATCATGTATCCTTCATTGGGCTCACAAGAGGCCAAAATCCCAGGTTCAAGTTCTCAACCAACTCATCATGCTGTAGCAAATAAGGCAGGCTCTGCCATGGACTCAAATCAAATATCTGTATCTTTGAGCAGAGTTTTTATATTCTAGTTCAAATGCAACACTCTGTGGTTGTAAGTGGTCTGCAGAGCAGGAAAAGTTCCTCTATCTTAACTTGAAGCAAGAGTTATTTTGTGATCTCAATGTAAGTTTTCCTCTTGATTGATCTTATTTTATGGAAAAAAAGTTGACTTGAAGTTGAATATAATCATCAAGTAATAAGCGGCCAGTTTAACCTAATCCACAACGTTTGGACAAAAAAGGGAAACTGATACACATTCATTGGAGTTTTGGTGGCCTATATTGATTCAGAATGGAACCATCAACTTCAGCATCTCACCCTCAAGATGCTTGTGTGGCAGCAAAAAGGTTCTTTGCTTTCCTGACGAATTGCAGATCTCCTAAAAAAGAATTAGCTGTTTCAAAATATAATTCTCTTCTCTGCTCCCTTATTTATTGCTTCACTATTTTGAAATGACTCTAATTTATCTCTCAATTTCCATTATAATACAACGGCTGTTGCAATGGCCAAAGCCTTTGAAGAAAGTGACCATAATGGAACCTTTTGATGGGTCCCTTCAATGATGCATATAAAATATTTTTTCCACAAGCTGGAACTCATCGCCAATGCTGGCTTGAAGGCGCTATCAATCATAACATCCTTGGCTTCACCCAAACTTCCCATCTTGGTTTACTATCCATTTCTTGGGATGACCATTTAAGAAACTGTTGTTTTTATGCAACTAAAAATATTGATTTCAGTAAAAATGATAAAAACAAAATGAAAACAAAAACAGTAGAAATGAGTTGTACCTAAAAAGAACAGCGGGAACAACTGAAAAGAGGCAAAGCAGAGACAAAGTATTGATGGTGAATAAAGTCTGATGAGATAAACAACAATTAGTGAGCAGACATGAAAGACAATTGATGACAAAGAAAACATGAGGAATAAATTTAATACCGAGATCCAATGAAAT